>VDFB02056120.1:0-20818 GCA_007258455.2 Sequoia sempervirens
TCTTCCTAAATGAAGCAAACTTCTTCATTGTAAGTGGTATATCAAATATTTTTTTACAAATGAGTTGGTTGATAAGTTTAAAGATTTCTTGGTCATTAGGGGGTTTTTATAGGTTCCTAGTATTCAATACATTGGATTATTTACCCTTGTTTCAAGGATAAATTCTATTCAACTCATACTTGGTATTATTGGGGCACAACACTAGTATGTTCATCAAATAGATGCAAAGAGTGCCTTTCTTAATCCAAATTTTGAGGAGACATACATGGAACAACCATGAGTTTAATGAGAATCTTCAATGGTTTACAAAATTAATAAATATATATGATTTTGAAAATAGAGTGCGGTAACAAGAAGGAGATGCTAGCCTCACAAATACACTCATTGAGAAACAGTCTAAGAAAGCCATTATGTTTGCACACCTCGATAATGGTGGTGAGTATGTCAACCATTGGTTTGAATAGTTTTATACTTTAGAGTATATTGACTTGTACTATATAGTTTCATATAGTCCTCAATATAATTGACTAGTAGAATATAATTACAATCTTTAAAGAAATTGATAAATTGCATGATCCACTCTAGATGGACTGTACACCCATATTTTTGGGTAGAAGTCATAAATCATACAAATGATATGTTGAATTAAGTTCTTCATAAAACCTTGAAAAGATTTTTCTTTTAAATATAAAACACCAACAAACACATAGTTAACCATTACAAGGTATTTAGATGTCCTACATGGGCCCACATTCCTACTAAGAAATAAAAGAATATGGATCCTTAGATTAGGCCTTGTATCAATGTAGGTTATCTAGACAACATAAAGAAATATAAAATTTCTTTCATCCAATTACTCATGGAGTGTTCATTTAAAGGAGTGTTAATTTGATGAGGGCTCTAAAATTCCAACTCTTGACACTTCTTCTTGTTTAGTCACTTAGGGTACACTTGGGATGAATGAGAACTCCCTAAGTGATTTAATTCCACTTGGATAAATTTATGATGATAATGGTTCTTATTCCTTTACATTAGATGATGAGGATCATCCCCACTCCTCTCTTAAAATTTATGAGGATGTAAAATCTCCTTCTAACTCTGTTATTCTTTCTTCACTTTGGGAAAAATAAATGATAGTCTACTTGAATTAATTGGTTGGAGATCCTTTGGATGTCATCTTAAGTTTCTCATAATTCCAAGCACCATAACACATTTTCATTGCATTCAATTTTGATCCAGTCTTTTAATGAGACATCATACATTGTTGATTGGGATGTGGCTATGCAAGAGGAGTAACAAATTCCTTAATGAATAAGAATACTTGTGAATTAGTCCCTCTTCCCAATGGAAGTAAAATTCTTCAATGCAAGTGGCTATATCAAAAAAATATTGTAGATAAGTTAGGTGACAAGTTTAATGCTTGCTTGGTCACTAATGGATTTTCATAGGTTCCTAGTGTTGACTATGTTGAAATATATACCCTTTTTGCAAAGATAAATTTTGTTTGTCTCATACTTGCTATTATCGGCCCTCAACATTGGGATACTCATTAAATGAATGTAAAGAGTGCATTTCTTAATGTGAATTTTGAGGAGATATACAAAAGCAACCATTATTTTTAATGGGAATCTTAATTGGTTTACAAGCTTATGAAATATATATGGTCTTAAAAATAGTGTGGTCATGAGAAGAAGTGGGCCTCACAAATGCACTTATAGAGAAATAATCTAAGAAATTCATTAGGATTGTACACATAAATAATGGTGGTGAGTATATCAACCATTGATTTGAATAATTTTACTTTAGAATAGATTGACATGTAGCATATAGTTTCATGTACAGTCCTTAGTAGAATTGAGTAGTATAATGTAATAACAAATCCTTTAAATAAAATGGTGAATTGTGTGATCCACTCTCGATCCTTTACACCATAATTTTAGGTAGAAGTCATAAATTGTGCAAACTATATTTAGAATCAAGTTCTTCATAAAGCCTTGAAAGAAGTTTTATTTTAAATCTTATAATACCAAAAAAACTCTTAGTTAACTATTACACGGTGTTTAGATGTCTAACATGAGCCCACATTCCTCTTGAGAAATAAAATACTATGGATCCTTAGAGTAGGCCTTGCATCTCTATAGGTTATCTAGATGACATTTAGGAATATCAAATATTTCATCCAATTTCATACATAGTGCTTATTTAGAGGAGTGTTCACTTTGAGGAGAGCTCTTCAATTCCAACACTTGACACTTATTCTTCTTTAGTCACTTAGAGTACACTTGGGACAAATGAGAACTCCTTAGATGAGGTAAATCCACCTAGACACATCTATGATAATAATGATTCTTCGTCCTTTACTTTAGATAATGGTCCTCCCTCCTCTCCAAGTTATGATTATCAAGATGTGGAGTCTCCTAAATCTCTTATTATTTCTTCGGGTATGTGTAGGATCATGATGGGCCAAAAAGTGGTAATATGATGGGTATGTGGCTAACGACTTTTTTTATCCAAAATTGATGAAATGAAAAAGGTTTTTAAAGGATATTCTCATCTTTCTACCAATATTAATTATACTTTACTTTGAATTTAATAAATATTTATTATTTATTTTCTATTTGAATTATGACTAAAGTCTTGATTGATAGGCTGATTGAAAAACATCTATAGCTTTCAAATGGTATCACATTTTTTGAATCCAAAATGTACATCACATTCTATGTTTCACATACTATAGGATTAAAAAAAATGAATTTCATGAAGTTTTGACCAAGTTAAGGTGGTCAGACATACGAGTTTTTATATTTTTAAACATTTGTAATAAAAAAACCATAATTAATTATTTACTTGGAAAAAAATACAAAAAAAATATGCATCACATATATGAGTCCTCTACTTATATCTAAAATCTTATAAAAAAATATTATCATTTTATTGTGGTTAGGGTGGTTAGAGACCTTATTTTTTCCTTGAAATTTAAGTGCTACTGCATTGAAATTTCAAATTTTCACCAAACAGATTTTAAAAAAGATAAACCTAGTAGTTTAGAAACTACATTCAATTTGCTACATATTCTATTCTTACATATTTTTGAAATAATATAGATAACTTATTCAAATTTTTACGTTAAGTTGCCTAACTCTGATTTTTCTGAATTTTTCACCACTTAAGGGCCTATATTTTCCATGATGATCCTGCACATATCCCTTCACTTTGGGTAAACTAAATGCTGTAGTCTATAAATGATTGGGTTGGAAATCCTTTAGCTAGCATCTTAGCTTGCTCATAGTTTTGAGCACAATTTCACATTTTCATTGCCTTCACTTTTGGTCCAGTTTTTTTAGGAGGCATCATAGATTATTGGTTGGGATGTAGTTATATAAGAGTAGCATTTCTTAATGAAAAATCACATTTGGAATTTATTCCCTCTTCCTAAAGGAATCAAATTTCTTCAATATAAGTGGCAATTTGTTCAATTCAAGTTAAGTTTCAACAATTTTAAAGCTTTCTTGGTCACTAAGGGATTTTCAAGGTTCCTAGTATTGACTACATTTAAATATTTTCCCTTATTGTAATGATAAATTCTATGACTCAGACTTGCTATTATTCACACAACACTAGGATGTTCATTAAATGGATGTAAGGTGTGCCTTTCTTAAAGTGAATTTTGAGGAGATATACATGAAGAAACTGTAAATTTTAATAGGACTGTTTGTCGGTTTGCAAACTTAATAAGTATATATGATCTTAAAAAGGCCCTTGAAACTTGGTATGTGAAGATGAATTCTTTCTTTCTCTTAGTTGGATTTATTTTATGCAATTGTGATCCAAGCATCTACATCTTGTGGTAGGATGGGTCTCTCTTCTTCTTGGTTTTGTGTGTTAATGACTTACTAATCCTAAGGAGCACTTCATCTTGAGTTGTGGCAATAAAAACTACTCTATATAAAACAAGTTTTTGATGACCAACTTTGGTTTGTTGCACTATTTTCTTAGAATTGAGATCTATGCATTTACATCTAAGATTGAAAATTATTTGATGTAAGGGATCCATTAGACTATTTTTTTTGTATATAAGTTAGTTGACAATTTCAAACATAGTCTTGATAATTTCATATTAAGACATGCATATATATACACATAATAAATATAATGTTGATAATTATATCGAGGTATGTGTAAGTATGGATAAGACCCATGATGAAAAAATGACCTTCAATAAATAAATGATTGAATACGAATAAATAAATGATTAAATCAAAATTAAAAAAATCATATTAAAACATATTGTAGTGTATACAATTTAACTCTGATGAAGGAACACTACCATTCCTTGAGAGTAAATCTCACACATTACATTCAAATAAATCTTATGTTCTTAAATAGCTAGATTATCATTTTATTATAACATAAATAAATAATTAAGCAACAAATTACAAGTTTTTTAGTTTAAATACTTCGATGTTACAAACTTGTGAAAACATTTTACAACTGAAGATGAAGAAAAATATATGATCAACATAAATAAAAAATACTAGTCATAGAGAACTTGTGGTAACTTGCTGGAGGTCTCAACCACAAACACTACCGCATAGCATAGACATCCTCATGCCACGTTGTCGTTCGACATAGACGTGAAACAAAGGGTATCATACAACTTAGAATAGGTTCTTGTGTACATAGAAAAAGTGTAACATGTTCATAGTAAACAAAAAATATTCGAAGTGGTAAAATAACTATGAAACTAATTATTGAGATAAAAAACCAAATAACAAAAGAAAAGATCAAATGATAGAGAGAGAATAGAATGAAGTCAATCAATTATGCTTCTTTCTT
The DNA here is from genome assembly GCA_007258455.2 of Sequoia sempervirens. Classification (NCBI taxonomy): domain Eukaryota; kingdom Viridiplantae; phylum Streptophyta; class Pinopsida; order Cupressales; family Cupressaceae; genus Sequoia; species Sequoia sempervirens. The sequence continues at coordinate 4,837 of VDFB02056120.1, forward strand.
CAAGGTAAAATCTACATGCAAAAAAAAAGGAGAAAAATGTTGTGGTTAGGTGTTTGAGGGGCTTGCCTCAATGAAACCCTCATTCTAGTATTTTGACCTCTACGACAACCAAGATTTTTGAATAATATTAAGAAATAAAAATTCAATTATTTCAAAGTGAAAATATAGCAAGCTATTCTATAAAATGATTTGATTACACTTTACTAACACATGAAGGGTTTAAGTCAACATTCTTAGAGGATTTTCACAACTTCAAATTTTCCAAATAAAATTGTAAATTAAAAACATTATTTAAATTATAAAGATATGCAACTATATAATTTAAATATAATCAATACAATCTTAATGAATGTTTAGAGTATCTCTAAATTCAAATAATATCACAACTAAGTCGGAAGTGGCATGGACCCAAATTTTAGCATTACAATTTTACTTCTCTACGACGCTAAAACTTTTGGAACCTAATACGTGGACTGCTAAATTTTAAAAAAGAATTCCCAATTGTTTTAGTCGTTCGGCCTTTTCGTTTCGGATAAAATAGACGGCTTGTCTGTCTGTCTAGGGTTTGTAAGGTTAAATAGAAGATTTGTAGGTGCGCCATTGCAAAAAGTTAAGTAGAACACTTGAATACCTAGGGTTAGGGTTTTCTCATCGGCCTATCTTTGCCGTGGACGTTTCTTCCCTGAAATTTTGTCATCGCAGCTTCAAACAATGAAATTATCAGGTAAACAGCATAAACAGCACTATGTGATGGATTGTTTTTGCTTTTTTTGTTAAGGTTTTGACATTTACGACGGGTGGCGTGGTTGAGTTTGTAGGTGCGGCGACTGTGTATCACAGAGTACGATGGAAAATTGTGGTCGGATTTTTAGCCTAGAATGGACGGAATTGGAAAGATCGGTAAGTTAAATAGTAGAAGAGTTGTTAAATTTTCAAATGCATAGTGAAAATCTTTAAATGTAAAATACAGCTATGAGTTTAAAAATGGCTGGTAGAAGGGCATGGCAAATGCTATTCCTACATTAGAATTAGTAAAATAGAACCAGCGATTGTTTTGTTCCTCAGGCTTAATGAATTTAATTTCTTACTCAAGTAGATCCGGAGCTTTTTTTAGTTTAATGTTTATTATATTAGAGCCAGGGTTTTCCCTCCCCCCTATTTTAAATGGTATCTAGTTTTTGTTTCGCTTGCTACTTAATCCAACATTGAATGTTGGTAAATACTGATTTTAGTACGTGGGATGGATCTGCCATTTGGGTAAGTTTGGCAACCTGAATTTGATCTTTCTCTTTCTGTGTTGTATTTTGTCCAATATCAGCGTTTGATCATATGTCAATGTGCTTCTCTAATCTGGGAACTCCAGGGCTTTCTTATACATGCTCATACTATTCGATTTTGTACACAATCTATTTTTGCTTGGAAGCGTTGGTCAAACACCTTTCTTCTAATTTTTATGGGATGCCTTTTGGAAGGGCCAAAACACATAGATAGCATTTGTTTCTTATATTTCAGTGATGGTTGTTTTTGCTCGACTGCAAATTCTAAACCATAAGGGCCTTTTCGATTGTTGCACTGTATATATCTTTACCATAAATTCTTAACTATTCCTTATTGCTCACTAATAGATACGGGACTCTAGACCATGTGATGTACCAATCTGGTATTTCTTTTCCTTCTTATGGTTATAAACCAGCTAGATGGAGCTAATCAACTGTCTAAAATTCCTCAATTTTAAACTGAAAGACTTACACTCAGACATGTGGCAATTCATAACATTTATTGTAGAATTCAAAGACTGATTAATTACATAATAACCAGCAGGGCTGGACTGGGCGTGTACTGTATTGATTAAATGTCTGCATAGTTCAGATCTATCATACAGAGATAATTTGATAAATCACTTGTTCTGGCCTAACTCAACTGTAGGTGAAGCTGGTAACCCTCCTGTGCAGGAACAACTTACAGTTGTCTACTGTGCTGCATCACTCCTTGATGGATGAGCAGAAGACTTCTCTTACAGCCTGCAGATCTATAATACGATGGATGATGGGCACAAATATACTACCTTTATTTTCTTTGTTCTCTCTTGTTGCTTCCTTCTTAGCTGCTTCCACCTCTTTAAACAGCATTCGTTTTTCATCCTTTTTTTCCTTGTCTATATTACTCTTGCCTTAAACTTGTGCACTAGATCTATATTTAAAATTGTTTTATCATTATTTAATATACACTTTTGTAATTTGAAGTGTGATTATGGTACTTCTTGTTTTACTTATTTAGTGCTATTATCACAGCATCAAATAGAAACTTATAATGCATTGGTCCTGAATTAATGGAATCAAGCTTCACAGTGCTGTACCTAACAGAAAGGTTCCTTTAATGATATCAAGTTTCCACTATCCATGTTATACTTCAGAGATGTTTCTGGATTAGATTGTGTTGGAGTTTTTTGATGCAAAAAACCCCAACACAATCTAATCCAGAAACATCTCTGAAGAAGGGTTCCTTGTACGGATTTTGTTTACTACTTTAGTTCTGTAATTGCAGCCTCACAATTTTGGGTGAAGGGAGATTCAGACTTCTTTTAACTTTTCTTAAGTTCCTGTTTATGATTTATATAGTTCACAGGACATGCAGTTGTAATTCCTAACTACAGTAGGTAAGGTCTGTTGTTGTTCCATGATTGTGCTCATCTGAGTTCCATATTATCCATGATAAACATTTTTTTTTGACAACCGAATACAATTAAACAATGTTCTCAGTATTGGTATTAGTGTACAAAGTAAATGTGATATCTCAATTTTATAATATGATTTCAGCATCATGATATAGATCTTTGTTTGTTAACAGCTGGAGTGAAGAAGCAACAAAACAAAGGAATGGAGTTGCCGAAGATGACGACGACATCGAACATTGTGGTTGTTTGCTTTTCCAATGGCTTAGGCAAAACAACACTGGCCATTGTTGATGTTTTCAAAGGCTTTGGGAAAACAACTCTAGCAATTGTTGGTGTTTTTGAAGGCTCTGGAAAGACAACAATAGCCATTGTTGTTGTATTTCTAAGCTTCGGAAAAACAACTCTAGCAATTGTTATTGTTTTCAGAGGCTTTGGAAAGACAACTCTGGCAATTGTCAGTGTTTTTAAAGGCTTTGGGAAGACAACGTTAGCCATTACAGACATATTTAAAGGTTTTGGAAAAACAACTCTAGCAATTGATTTTGTTTTTGGAGGCTTTGGCAAGACAACAATAGTTATTTTTGGTGTTTTTAGAAGCCTTGAAAAAACAACAGTAGCAACTGTTGATGTTTTGATGGGTTTCTTTTAAACAGATCAAGTTCTTTTTGGTGTTCCAAGAGGCTTTGGCAAAACAACACTAGCCATTATTGTTGTTACTATTTTTTTTGACAAAACAACATTGCTTTTGTTTAGATTTGTATAGACTTGAGAAAAACCACTTGTTACCACTAGATTGCTAACTAATCTCAAAAATTACAATTACCCGGCTTGCTATATGCAGTATATAGCTCATTAGTCATTACTCTTTTAACTGTTATTGAATTTATAAGATAGTTATTTTTTCCTAAATGATTCTTTAATTTAGCACATTCATCATGAAACTGGTAAGACAGTGAGTAATAAATGATTCTCTAATTTAGCATATTCATAATGAAATGGTAAGACAGTGAGTAATAGAATATCGAGAGGCAATCAATGAGCATCGTTTTATTGATGGAAGGTCGCATGCATACACAAAGGGTGATTGGTTAAATACATTCATTCATTGGGCCAGGAAACTAGGAATAGACTTGAAAAGTAAAATGAAACAAGAAAAATCATCAAAAGATTCTTCCTACATTTTAGTGACTAATGTAGATCATTATTTGCACCACGGTACATTCGTTCCCCTCGAAACTAGGATTTTAGAATCCAAAAGTAAATGAAACAAGAAAAAATATCTAAAGAGTTTCCCAAAATTTTAAGCTCGATATTCTGCTTTATGATATCTTTTTGACATATATTAAATAGAGCTTCCTATATTTGAACTGACTCAAAGTATTTTTGAGTGATCTTATATTTTTTCACCCAGGAAAAATTGATATGTGACAATATGGTAATTTTTATGGAACTCTATTATACTTAAACATTTAAGAGATATCCCTTGGCAAGAAGAACTATCTCTTGATTTGTATTTTTCTGAAAAGCTAAAAGTCATTCTTGTGTGGGAACCAACAGTGTGAATGCAGTGAAACAACTGACCTTTGAGATTGTGGGAGTCTGTATCTTTCTAGTGAAGACAACGATTCTACCAAAATCTGTTGCTTTTGATAATGGATGCACAAGTGCAGTGGTAAATAACGATGACATTCACCAGATAAAAAACAAGTCAGACCGGTGAGAGGTCTTAGAAACAATTTCTTCAGTAAGAACTTAGCCATTTGTGTGAGATCTCCCAAAACTTGAGACTGGATGCATGTTAATATAATTTTCACTTTTAGTTGTAAGTAGTGTGGTACAATAGGTGTAGTCCCTTTTAAGATGTGTGTTAATTACAGGACCTGTAATCCATTTCAATTTGGGACATTGGACTAGAGAATACAAGGCTTTCAGAGACCTCCATGAACAAACTTTACTTAAGTAACAAATCAAAGCATTTCTTGAAGCATCTTAAGACTTATTAAGGTCAGATAAGATCTATTATTGGAAACAAGGCAAATTGCATTCTAGCATAAATTTCTCAGGTATGGATGGTAACAGGTGTATCTTTATTATATTCAGTCCAACGACTAGAGGACTACTAAAGAAAATGGTTTTTGCCAATTTATTATTTGTAGATTATTTTGTTGTTCCATGGCAATTACAACATTCATTATATGTTTGTAGATTCATGCACATCTTTGCAACAAGTTTTTGAAAATTTCTTTGAAAGATTGATAAACTCCCATGTTAGGGTGCTGAAAGGGTTTCCAGCATTACTTAAGTTGATTTTGCTTCCATACATTGAACCAAATAATCAAGCTGTAAAGGTATGACAAGCACAAGCATGAACGTTGCAATTATTATGATGCTCTCTCTTTTTCTCCCCTCTTCTTCCCTTGTAGATTCAATGTATATTTCTGTAGAAGAGAAAAAAATTAGATCTACATTATCTTCATATTATTCCTTAATTTCAATAGTTTATTAAGTGATTAATGGGTAGGTGTTACATGTGCTTTTGAGTTATGAAGTGGATTTCGCCTTAAAATTGAGTATAAAAAACAAATAGATTAAGAGATTAGAGGAGGAAATCAACAGGAGAAAAAGTCTTCATAAACCATATTATTTGATTATGCTCAAAATCTGGAATTTACTTGGTTAAGTTGGTTTACTTAGTAATGTGTGCCCCACAATCAATGAGGACTGGCCTTCAACCAAAAGTTAGAGCAGACCATGCCTCCCAAAAGTTGGAGCCTTCACCTGGGTAGCACTACACAATTTTTTTTTGATATAAGATAGATTTAAAAAATATGGCATTGAAAGCCCACTTAATGTTCCATGCATAAAAACTCAGAAGAATTTGTGGATTATCTTTTGAATTGTTGCCTCTTTACGACATGCTGGCAATAGTTGTGTGAGACTAGGTTGTGTAGGCGCCTTCCAAATAGAATAATGGTTATGTTCAAAAGTTAGTCAATGATGCAAACTAATTCAACATTTTCATGTCTATGTATTATCAACCCCTCAATGTTGATTGAGCATATATAGAAGTGAAACAGAGGAACTTCGATGAAAAATTACTCTGAGGAAGAATTATTGGTTAGTTTAGACAAAGCAATAAGTGACCAGGTGGCCATGGTTCGAGTCTAGAGCAAGCTCGGAAAGGAGGGCTTTCAAAAATTGGGATAATGAAATACTGAAAAGATTGGAAAATATTAAACTCCCTTTGGTTCATGGATCTTCTAGGTTAAACAAAAATAATAAACAGGAAAATATCGGCTGGACTACCACTAAAGGAAAGCTCAAACTAAATTTTAATGAAGCAAGAAGGGGTAACCGAAGCCCTTCTAGTGCAGGATGTATTATAATGGATGGCAATGAGGAAACAATATGGATTGCCTACAAAAAATAAGCCCATTTTATGGACTCCGCCCAAACCTCGAGGTGCAAGAGATGCAATTATCTGCCAGACCTGCTGGCCCCAAAATGTTCTACACAATCTGTAAATTGAGAGATGGTGAGCAATTTAATATGTTCCTCAGATTTTCTAAGATTGGATGCATGTTAATAGAAATAGGTACTCTCTCCAACAGATAAAATCTATTATTGAGAGCAAGGCAAATTGCATTCTAGCATAAATTTCTTAGGTATTGATGGTAACAGGTGTAATCTTATTTATATTCTGTTCTTTGACTACAGGGCTAGTAAATAAAATGGATTTTTTTAATTTTGTTGTCCCACGGCAGTTACAACATTCTTTATGATGAAGCTTTTGAGTTAAGAAGTGGATTTCATTTTCAAATCGATTGCAGGAAATTTGACTTTGAATTGGCTTCTGGTCTACAATGATAGAAAAGTTGGTGTTCACATTGCGGAGGCATCTTTACTAAACCGCATCAAGAAAGCATGATGTCCCTTGTTTGGTTTCAATTACTATTTCAGGATAAAATATCTTTATAGGATTATGGATTTGTTTGGGATGTTTCTATCACAACTCTACGGCCAGCGTAAAATGGTTCTTTTTAATTTTGTTGTCCCACGGCAGTTTCAACATCTTTATGATGAAGCTTTTGAGTTATGAAGTGGATTTCATTTTCAAATTGATTGCAGGAAATTTGACTTTGAATTGGCTTCTTGTCTACAATGATAGAAAAGTTGGTTTTCACATTGCGGAGACCTCTTTACTTAAACGCATCAAGAAAGCATGATGTCCCTTGTTTGGTTTCAATTACTACCTCAGCAGAAAATATCTTTATAGGATTATGGATTTGTTTGGGATGTTTCTAGCACAACTCTACGGCCAGCGTAAAGAATGCAATAATTACGTTGTCGTTAGCTAAGTTCTTTTCTGGACAGGTGTGGATGGTAATTTATTCATTTGAGAAAGCTATCTACGTAGGAGTTTAAGCTTGAAACCTGAGTGCAGAACTATTAACTCAGCAGCAGTAGCTCGTTACAAACGAGGTCATGCAACTAGCTTTTGTTAAAAACAGATCCAAATAATAAAATAACTAGAAACAGACAAAAAACAGAGCATAAAATAGTGAGAAATGGTTGAAAGAAATTATATTGATATACCTTTTATTACATACAATTCAACAAATTATAACAAAAGTAGAAGTTTTGTTTGCAATGGACAATTTCATATTTACACTTGGAGCCTCCAAAATCTAGAAACTTCTAATATTCTAGAGAACTTTAAAACTTGAATGCTCTTTTCCTTGGACAATTTTTTAGTTGGGTCTAGTTCTTCTAGAAGATTTTTGTCACTTTCTAGATAATCATATTCCTTAACACCCCCCCTTAAGATTGAATGGAATATTACAAAGAAGATTCAAAAGAGAGAACACTATACTACTATCCCCCTTAATGTTCACCCCTAACATATCAAGCATTCTTCGCAATTTAAAAAAATTGGCTTTAATCATATTCTTTGTAAATACATAAAGTGCTTGTTCTTCACTTGGACAATATTGTAGATTGACAATAGTTACTTGAACAAGAGCTTATATGTAGTGAACATCAAACTCAATATGTTTTGTTTTAGCATGAAAAGTTGGATTGTTGGTAACTTGTATAGTACTTTGATTGTTACAATACAAAGTAGTAGCAAAACTTTGTGGAAAACCAAGCTCAAATAGAAGATTTTGAATTAAAACTGTTTCTTTTTCTATTTTTTTTGCTGCTCTATTTTTTTCTTCCACATGAAAACAATGTTGTAGTTGTTTGTTTTTTGTCGCTCCATGTAATAGGGCTCAATCCAAGCTGAAAAACATAACCACTAGTAGATTTTTTGTCATATGTATCACCTCCCCAATTTGAATCTATAAATCCAACCAAAGAAATCAAGGACTTATAGCCATAGTGGATGTCAGTGTATTGGTCCACGAACATACCACAATATTCTTTTTGCAGCCAACCAATGACTTTCTTTAGGTTCTTGCATAAATTTGGATACTTTATGAACCGCAAAACAAATGTTTGGTCTAGATTGAGTTAGATAAATCAAGCTTCCTACAAGTTTTCTTTACAAAGTAGCATCTACCTTCTTGGAAGTACATTCTTTAGTAAGTTTGATTCCAGAGTGAAATGGAGTAGAATCTAGCTTAAGTTTGATTCCAGAGTGAAATGGAGTAGAAGCTAGCTTGCATTCTAGCATGTTAATTTTTTCTAAAATATCCATAGTGTATTTTAATTGACAAACAAACAATTCGTGGAGTTTGCAAATTTGTAAACCAAGAAAATAATTTAATCTCCCAAATCACTCATATGATGCCTTTTTAAGATTTGATTTTAAATAATTGATTATCCCAATATTCGGCCCATCAATGAATAAGTCATCTACATAAACTACAACAAGAATAATCCCATCTTGGACTTTTTTCACATAAAGATTTGAATTAGATCTACACCTTTCAAACCTATGAAGCTGAAAATACTTGTCAATCTTTTCATTCCATGCCTTTGGTGCTTATTTTAGACCACAAAGTGATTTGTTTAATCTGCAAACAAGGTGAGAATGTTTTTTATCTACAAAACTAGGTGGTTGATTCATGTATATTTTTTCAACTAAATCTCTATTTAAGAAAGCACTTTTAACATCCATTTGATGAATATGCCATCCAAAACTAGTAGTCAAAGAAAGAATAATTCTAACTGTATTCATTTTGATGACATGAGCAAATGTTTCTTAATAATCAACACTTTTCTTTTGATTGAATCCTTTAGCAACCAATTTAACTTTATATTTTTCTATAGTTCCATTTGATTTGAATTTTGTTTTGTAAACCCATTTGCAACCAATAACATTCTTACCTTCGGGAAGGGGCACAAGTTCCCAAGTTTTATTCTTAAATAATGTATCAATTTCGTCTTTCATGGCTTGCTCCCATTCTTTTTTCCCTTTAGCTTGCTCATATGAGATTGAGTCATTTATTTGTAAGAATTTTTCCATGAGAGCACTACATTCCTTCTTTGGATTTTCATGCCTCGTCTATATATCTCTTCAATACTTTGTCTTCTGTCTAGTTGGAAGTTCATCATCATCACTACTTGCAAAAACTAGTTGGTCACAAGCATTAGTTATATTGTTTTCATTAGTAGTAGTGCTCTTATCATTTTGGTTAATAGAGTTTCCATTTCTTTGTAAAAAATCTGAAATATGAAAATCATTTATAATTGTAAGCTATGAATGTTCATCAAACTTTACATCTCTACTAATAAAGATCTTTTTTGTTACCAAATCATATAATCTATAAGCCTTTGATTCTTTACAATAGCCATAAACAAACATTTATGACTATTTGGTTCTAGCTTTTTCCTATTTTCTTTTGGCATGTGAGCCAAAGCAATACACCCAAATATTTTAAATACATGATTCAAGAATTTCTTCCACTCCATGCTTCTTTAGGAGTGATATTTGCAAGAGTTTTGGTGGGGATTTTATTCAAAATATGTGCAACACCAGAGTTAGCCAAACCCCAAAATTTATTATAAAAACTTTTAAAATACAACATACAACGAGCCATTTCTAAAAGAGTTTTATTCATCCACACAACTACATTTTGTTGAGGGGTATATGAAACCATTTTTTGTACCTTAACACCATATTTTTCACAAAATGATTTAAATGCATAATTGTAATATTCACCCCCATTTTTTGTCCTTAAGCATTTAATTTTTTCCACTTTGGTTTTCAACTAATGCCTTAAAATTTTGAAATACTTCAAATACTTCACTTTCTTTCAAGAAAGTAAACCCACTTGCCTACTATAATTATCAATAAAAGTGAGAAGGTACTTGACATTCAAAATGGAAGGATATCCTAGTTCACATAAATCGCTATGAATGAGTTGTAGTCTATGACTGGCTCTCCATGCTTTGCTTGAATCAAAAGGATCTCGATGGTGTTTGTTTAACACATCCTTCATATACACCTTCAGAAGCCAAGATTTATAATTTGTATGTCTAGATCTAACATGCCATAGTTTTGAAATATAATCAATTTGAACAATAAAAGCATGGTAAAGTGTGTATTCATCGTCAATGAATCCAACAAATTTAAAGAGACTCTTTATGGTCAATTCTACCAATAACAATAACATTTTTTGGGTCTTTTCCATCTCTTACAATATCTTGATCAATAGAGACAACAAAATCATATTCATCTTGGAAAATTCTATATATTGAAATAAGATTCACCTCCAATCCTTCAACTAGTAAAACATTTTTCAAAGTTCCATTTGTTACATTAATAGTTCATATTTCTAGTACTAGTAGTTTCATTTTATTGCTAATGGTAATTTCTTGATCTAAAATCTTTTTTTCATAAAATTCAATAAATAAGATCTATCTCCAGTCATGTGAAAAGATTCTCTTGAATCTAAAATCCATTATTTATTAGAATATGAAGCAAATTACCTCCCTTAGCTCTAGATTTATTTTCAAGCTTAGAAGTTACCTCTTTATTTGATTTTACTTGCCTAGAGATTGCTACCAAACTTTATTAATCCATCTTTCCTTCCTTGAACCCTTTTTGCTTAGTCTTGTATTGTTGCCTTTCATTGTTCCTCTTCTTCAAACAATTTTTTTCCATATGATTCTCACCTCCACAATACCTGCAAATAATGGGTTTTCTTTCCAACTACTTTTCTACACCATTTTTAGAAAAGTGGTTAGAACCATAATTATTTCAAAATTTATTATATACTTTCCAATTCTTCTTTCCATCAACATATCTAGAAAATTATTTACCCTTAGTTTCATATGCACGATTCTTCTTAATATAACCTTCTTTAACGAGTTGAACCTTTTCATCTAAAATTGACTTACAAAATTAATCAAAAGTTTGTTCGAGGATATTACGATTTAATTGAATAACCCTTTTCCTTATTTTTTTTAAAATACCTTGTAACGCCGGGGAAGATTGCTTTCAACCACTGCAACTAACTGAAAATCTATTTTTGTATATTCAACACCTATTTTCTTCTAAGCATTTAAATATGTAACTTCATGTTAAAGTAATCAACCATTTTTTCAAAATTAGTTGGGCCTATGCTCACCATTTTTTCTTCTATGCTAAACACACTAGCAAAATCTACATCTTTATAGTATTTTTCTAATTTTTTCCATAGTTCTATTGGATGATCAATATCAACAAACTTTCTATTGAGATTGAAACTCAAAGACTTACCAATAATTCCTCTAGTTTGCTCGAACTTGCATTTCCATAACTCCTTTTCTTTCTTTTGTTGAGGTTTTCTAATCTCTTTATTCACTATGCTCCATAAAGCCTTTTCTCTTAAAGCATTTTTTCCTACAATCTTCCAATCTACAAAACCACTTCCATCAAAGATTGCCAAACTTTCATTTGTAGATCTTATGTTAGAAAAAATCAGCCCTCAAACAAATAGATTAAACCACTTCAAATATTTTCTTGCTAAACAAATATCAATCCAACAATGTCTTAGCCCTATTAGAAATTTTTTAGTTCTGATACCATATAAAAACAAACCCAAATAATTAAATAACAACAAATAGGAAAAAAATAGAGAGAAATGATTGAAAGAAATTATATTGATATAGCTTTTATTACATACAATCCAAAAAATTACAAAAAAAATAGTAGTCTTGTTTGCAATGGACATGTCTTCATATTTATATTTGGAGCCTCTAAAATATAGAAACTTCTATTATTATAGAGTTCTAAAAATGGGATGTTCTTTTCCTTAGACAATCTTCTAATTGCTTCTAGTTTGTAGAAGGTTCTAGTTCTTCTAAAAGATTCTTGTCACTTTCTAGACAATATTATTCTTTAACAAAATCAAAGCATAGTACACATATGAGAGCTAGTTTGAAGAGATTATGTAATAGAGAGGAGAGTTCAAATGTTTCTTTATCATTCACAATTGGGAGCTTACTATTTGAACCACATAGGGAGTAATCTAATCATAAGTTTGCCCTCAACTACGGGTCATGTGGCAAAAAAGAAACTGCACAATGCGTTTATTAACATGTAATTTTTATGAAAGGGACCATCAATGAATATATGAACAAATGACTTTTGTACGATGACTTAAAATATTAAAGATGATGTTCACTGCCACTTGTTAAAATTTAGTGCTCGGGAAAATAGTAATTAGAATTCTTTAGCATAATACTTATTCGACTCATCCCTAATAGAAGTTTGTGTTTGATAAGATGCATTTATAGGGTGCAGTGCCCTTTACACCAAGAGCCCAGAGGGACAAAAAGTATCAAAAATCAAAAACATACATCATATAGCCCGTTAGCAAAAACAATAGATAGACACCCAAAAACTTACAGTGACAACAAACCAACAACAAAAAGAAAACCCAACCCCCAACAACACACACCCAATCCATTACTTTGCTAAGCCCTCCCACTCCTTAAAGAGGAGATCCATAACCTCATCACCCACCCATTTGTTGCTAGGTCCTTCATCAACATTCTTTTTGTCAACCTCCTCATGCAACACATCAAATAGAGCAACAATGGACCTATGGATGACCCAAACTGTGAAGCGCATTAGTGTTAGAATATTTAGAATATTGTTATATCTTTTATTTAATGGTCAATTATAAACCGTAAATACAATAGTCAGTAGGTATAGGTAGTTAGACATCTTAAATGTCTATAGTATTTTACCTTCTCTATATATTGTAATCTTTTTAGTTAAAGCAAGTAATGCAATCTACCAATTCATTTCTAAACATGGTATCAGAGCGGGTCTCGGTCTGACTCCCTCACGGGAGGCTCAAGATTTTGGGAGGGTGCTATTGTTTTAAAAAAATTCGAGAGCTTTTCAATTAGTGTTGGTTTGTGGGTTGGTTTTGAGAAGATTTTTTGTTTTTGAAATCCTTGCCCTTCTAAAAGTTTTGAAAGAAATTTTTTAGTTATTTTTGAAGGGAACTGGTTTGGATGTCTAAAAGCTTTTGAAGTTTTTTGCGTCCTTTGTAAGGGGTTTCTTCAGATTCGTCAGCTCTCTTAGTTTGTCTTTCTACCCGCGTTGGCCTCTTTCGTGATACCCGCATTTCTCTTTGTGCTCTTTTAGTGCGTTTGAGGGTTCCATTTCCCACGACAACCCTCATCTGATCTACACACCTTCTCAAAGATCATGGGAGTTTCAAACCATGTTTTCTCTGCAACCCTTAAGCGACTACCAATGTTCATTTTTTGTTTGCAACCCGTCGATTCTTTTTTTTTTCCTATTTGGGTGTGCGTTCTAAGCACATGTCTGGCTATTTTATGACACGATTTGTCTGCTTTAAGGACACATTTCTGGATGTCGTGGTTGTGTCTTCATTTGTGACCTAACCATTTGCATTCATGGCTTTGTTCTTGGTGACATCATGGCTAGGGTTTCTCTGCCTTCTTTGAGCATCGTCTCTGCATTCCGGATGCAATTTTCTTATGTACCTGGCTGTGTTCTTGCTTCTCTTTTGGACGAAAAATTTCCTCTATTCGATGGTGCAAATTTTTGGCGTGATTTGTCTCGTCTTTGAACCATTTTTTTTGCATGTTGATGCTCACCTGCGGCTAGGGTTTGTGTTAAAAAAAAATAGTTTTGGGTTTTTATAATTTTGCTTGAAAAATTATTTTGTGTATTTATAATTTTGTCCCTAAAAAATTTATTTCTGGGTTTTCATAAGTTTTCCTGTAAAAAAATTTCTAGAAGGGTTTTACAATTTTTATCCTTTTAAAAAAAAAATGCTAGGGTTTATAATTTTCTTCTAAAATATTAAGAGTCTTTCTCCTTTATATTGTAGTCAGGGTGTATGTCGTTCAAGAGGGCTCTCTAATTTCTGAAAAGGGTTTTACCATTTTTCCTTAAAAAAATGTTTTGTATGTTGATCCATGTTTCGGATTTTGTGCTAGCTATTTGTTCATGTTTCTGTAATTCGCGTTGCGTGGGATTCCTTTGTGGGTTTTTTACCGTTTTCTTCAAAAAAAAAAATGATGCTTTGTGAACTTTAGTTTTAGGGTTTTGTGATTTTTTCCTCAAAAATTGTGGTTTGTTGTAGTTCGTTTTTGTCGCACCTAGAGTTGTTGGGGCGAACATTTGACCAAATAGCTTCTTGCAGTTTGTTCTGGGGCGTCATGCTCATTTGAAAAACTTTTGACGGTTTGCTGATTTATCCTCAAAATTGTGGCAACTGTTCTTTGTGTCTTTGATTTAAGGGAGAGATAACTTTGTTACCCAACATCAGCTTGGATGTTTTGTAATCAGTTTTTCGTCATTTCCAGAAGTTCTACAGTTTCTGGGAGGGTTCGTGGCAAACTCATCTCAAGTGGCAAAGTCAATAGTAGGCTCTTGTCTTTCGTTGTAGAAGCCTTCTCTATTATTTCTTTGCGTAGACTTAGTACGATTGACCATTAAGGGTGTTAAAATATTTAGAATATTGTTATATTTTTTATTTAATGGTCAATTATAAATTGTAGATACAGTAGTTAGCAGGTATAGGTAGTTAGAAATCTTAAATGTTTACAATATTTTACCTTCTCTATATATTGTAATCTTTTTAGTTAAAGCAAGCAATGCAATCTACCAGTTCATTTCAGAACAATTAGCCTAGTGAATTTCCTTTCCAAAATTTCAACTCGAGAACACAGATTGTCGAGCTCCTCTATCTTTTTAGCTTTCACCTTTTCCGCTCCCACATCCCCAACCAAGTGTTCAGAGGATTCTGGAGTGGAAACTTTACAGATCATTTTTTTCATCTCTAGAAAATGGCCCGACCCTTCAACATAATCCTCAATTTCTTCAATGGTATCGTGTTTTCTCTCCTCCCTAACCCCCTTCTACTCAAAATCACTGGAAATCTCATCAATAGGTTCCTCCTAATAGAAGTTTGTTAATTTTGAAGTTTTATCTATTTTTTGTTTGAGTACTTAGTTTTATTTGGGACGATCTTTAAAAAATTATTTTGAACGATCTTTTTTTAATGACTACATCATTAAGGGTTTTATTATGATGCTATGATGTATGCTTATTTTTGAAATATATATTTTTTGATTTTGAACTTTAGGGCAAGTGCATGAAGATGGGTAGCCAATTTGTGGCCAATTTACTTTTACATCCCGAAGTAGTGAAAACGCGAGCATGTTATAGTAAAATGCAAGCGCGTTATAGTAAAACATGCTCGCATTAAATACACTTATGTTATGGTTTAAATTTTAGAAAACACACATTTTGAGTTCAAAAGATGTGCATTTTTTGAAAAAAAAAAAAAAAACATTTCCAAACACGAGCGAGTTATAATGTGCTCACGTTTTGGTCTACATTGATTTTTTTTCTTCTCTTTTTCTTGGCTATTTCTTCTTGTTATCCTCCAGGGAAACTATATACATGAAATAAACATTTAAGTATAAGCTGAAATTTACATATGAAAATTTACTTTCTTTTACTTTAAGTTATATTTCATGTATATAGTTTCAGGATGTTTGAGAGTGGTTTCAAATCTTTAGGAGTTATAATGCAAATTCTAGTTTTTGGAAGATTTCAAAAATTTTAGACTTAGTCAAATTTTAGTAATCAACATGTCAAATTTAAGTAATCAGGAGGTCAAATTTTAGTAATTAACAAGTTGTATAATCTTCTCTCTCTATCTCACTCATTTTTTATCCCTTATGCTCTGGACCTCTCTCTCACACTCTCTCCTTCCCTCTATACTTCTATCTATCTAACCTCTCTCCACCCTCCATCCCTCCCTCCTTCCCTCTTTCCCTCCTCTCTCTCTCTCTCTCTCTCTCTCTCTCTCCCTCTCTCCC
>VDFB02056122.1:0-102923 GCA_007258455.2 Sequoia sempervirens
TGCTCCAACTTTCTCCTCTGGATGTTACCTGCAAAAATAATGAAAAATACATTGAAAAGAAGAGTTAAATAGACTTAGGTTTTGATTTAGGTTTTGCTTTTTTTCTGCTTTTATTCCAAAAACCCTAAATCTCATCTTCTCAAGTTTGGACGCCACCCTCTTCCTTTGCAATTTTGAAATTTTGAAAATCTTCAAAAATCTTCTAAGGCATGAAGATTTGGGCGCCTTTCTCCAAGAGGAGCGCTCAACTTTTCTTCATTTTAACACGCCACTTCGCCACTGATTTCCCGTTGACAGGTTTACCCGACAGGCGAGCTGAGTGGTTCACTGCGGAGCCGGACTGATTCTGAAGAAGATGTTCTGGAGGCACCTCCTGCTAAAAACTTGATTTCGACCTCCGAATTCACGGGAGGCTTTTCCTTCTAGGGGCGCCCAGTTTCTTCAGTGTTAGCCATTTTCCTGATTTCCAAGTTCTTCATTAACTTCTCTTCCGCAGACGATCTCGTTAAATCTTGAGCTCCGGGCGTCGGATTGCTGAATGGCTGTGCTCATCGCGAAGCTGACGAAAAATGAAGGGGGGTGCTCTGGAGGCACGTTTGTCAAAAAGTGGATTTTTACCCTTCAAAAGGTTGGGCGCCTATCTCGGCTGGGGGCGCCCAGTTTACCAACACTTAGTTTATTTTTTGATTTTTTTTACTTTTGCTTTGAATTTCTCTTTTTACCTCTCGTCGGACCTTCTGTTCAGCCTTTTGAATCTGATGACTGCGAGCTCCGTTTGTCGTGCTGAATAGCTCACTGCAAAGCCAGTTGAATTCTGAAGACATCTCGTTGTAACTTCGACTGCAAATTCCTCTGTTTGCACCCTTGAAAAGTTGGGCGCCTTTCTCTTCTTAGGGCGCCCAGTTTCTCCAGACTTAGAAAAATTCTTAATTTATTCAACTTCAAGTTTCAGATTTTCACTTCATACCTTCTACTTTGACTTGAATTTGCCGGAGACTGGATCATCGGATGCTCTGACGGGGATATCCATCGCGAAGCTGACTGAAAACTGAGCAACTTCCATTGGAGACCGTAACCCTAATTCCTTCATCTGGCACCCTGAAAAGGTGGGCGCCTTTCTTCAACTGGGGCGCCCAAACTTAGCAGACTTAGAAAATTTTCATGACTTTTCACTTTTCTTCCTCGATCCTCGTGCATGTTCATCATTTCACTTTCTGCTGGAAGTTTTGAATGCTAAAATTAACGCCTGGCAGTCGGATGACCTCCATTGATGACCTCGGAACTCCAGATATGCTTCTGAAAAAGCTGAATAGACCCAGTAGGGCAAAACTGATTATTTTAAGATTCTGACTGCACCAGCCTGATACGGACACATTTTGAGCCAATCAAAATCAGTTCGGACCCTGTCGGACCAACTTTCTATTTTTACAAATTTTCTATTTTTAGTAAATTTTGCCAATATCCGCTTTCGAAAGAAACCCAGAAAACATTACTATTTCGAAAATTTCTAAAAATAGCAATTTTCTAAAATTTAGGGATGAAAAACTGAGATCTGGGTTTTGTAGGTTAAGCTGCTCTTAGCAGACCCAGATCGTCAGAAATTGAAAATTTTGTGTTTTAACCCTCCATGCAAGACATCCACACCCAAAATTTTGACCTTTTTGATTGTTTCGACAAGACTTTTACTTATTTCTTCAAAATGTCCAAGTGTAACAAAAATTTTAATTTTGGGGTACAACATTGGCTCTGTTTGGGGACCATGGCGGATACTTTCGGCATAAGAGAACCATAGAATCTCTAAAGTTTTAAGCTTAGACCAGTGCCTTGTCCATTGGGTATCGGAGTCAGCATCATTTCCTAATCACCTATTTGCAAGACATTCCTTAATCACCTATAACCGGACTTCCTAAAAAAAATCACCTAATAGTTGGACTTCCCTATTAATCACCTAAAACAAGACTCCTAATCACCTATAACACGACAGGATTGTTACGAAAAGGGGAAAAACAACATAACGAGAACATCACGGAAAGGGGAAACACATCACGGAAAGCCATGAAAAATATGTACAAAGATTGATTTCGAGAACTTACTCCACCCCCGGAGGGACGAAGTGCTTCAAATACTGCCCGCTGTGTGGTAGAGGGAGGAGACTTCCATCCAAGCGCGAGAGAATATAGGTGTTCTCTCCGGCGAGCTCGTGAATTGTGAAAGGTCCCAGCCACAAGGAATTAAATTTCCCATGCATTCCCTTGCGCTCATGTCTCTTATCCCATAAGAGGACTTGATCTCCAACCTCGAAATCTCGTTGGCGAGCTTTCTTGTCAAAAATTTTCTTCACCCGCTCTTGGTGCTGAGTGATTCTATCTACTACCTCTTCCCTTTCTTCTTGAAGCTTAGTCAGGTACAAGATACGCTTCTGAACAGGATCTGTGAACTCTCCATCTTCTACTGAGGTCGCCAGCTGCAAGGCGGACAACTCCAATGTGATGGGTATCATTGCTTCTGTACCATACAGGAGTATAAAGGGTGAGGTACCAATGGCTCTCTTCGGAGTAATTCTGTCGGCCCAGAGAGCATCATAAAGTTTCTTGTGCCAAGTTCGCTGACTGGAATCAACCAACTTGCGAATGATTGTGACAATGTTCTTGTTTGATGATTCAGCTTGTCCATTACCCTGGGGGTAATAATCTGATGAATGAGATAGTGTAATGCTGTGATCAAAATAGAACTCCATTAGCTCCTCTGATGAGAAACATGTTGCATTATCTGTCACAATTTTGCGAGGCACTCCGAAGCGTGTGACAATGTTTTCCTTTAAGAACTCACACACGACCTCGGACGTAGCTCGCTTGGTAGGAATGGCTTCAACCCATTTAGTGAAATAATCAGTGGCTGTAAGGACATAAATATGCCCCTTGCTGGAACGTGGGTTGATAGGACCAATAAAATCTAGACCCCATTGCTGAAATGGAGCATCTATAACAACTGGCCTGAGAGGAGCGGCTGCTAACTTCGCTTTGCCAACAAACTGTTGACACAACTGACATTTATGTACCCACTCGTATGCATCGCGGAACATAGTCGGCCAAAAGAACTGAGCCCGCAAGATTTTAAAAGCTGTCACCTTCGATGAAAAGTGACCACCGCATGCTTGATTATGGAAAGCTTCCAGCAAGCGCCGTTGTTGATCTTTGGTAACACACAACAAGAATGTTCCGTCAAGGCCCCGCTTGTACAAAACATTGCTGATGATTATATAATTCTGCGCTTTTAGCTTAAGCGTTCTCCTTTGTTGCTTGTTCAGGTGATTTGGACAATCACCGTATGTTAGGTAATACCATATCTCAGTAAACCATTCTCCCGAAGATTCGATCAGCAAGCAAGACCATTGGAAGGTCTTCTTTAACTTCAGGTTCAATCTCAGGTATACCTTTGGCTTGAAGTTTCTTATCACCATCTTCCGCCATCAACTGACAAAGACCTCTCCCGCGAACGAGTTTGGTTGGTTTGATCTCCAAGTCATACTCTTGTACCTTTGCGACCCAATTTCCTCTTTTAGAGCCCATCTCCTGTTGAGTTAACACGCTCTTTACTGCTGGATCTGTGACATACACAACGGTGTGAGAATTTAGGATATAAAATCTGAAATTCTTTACAGCTCGAACCACCGCATAGGCATTCTTTTCAATCTGAGAGTATCTTGATTCGCTGTCCTTGAAACTGCAGCTCATGAAAGCTATTGGAGATTCGGTTTCTTCATTTAACTTTTGTGTCAGAATAGCAGACAAAGTATACTCTGATGCATAACAATGAAGGATAAATTCCTTTTCAAAATCAGGACGGACTAGCACTGGAGCTCGACTGATGGCTTCTTTTATCGCTGCGAACGCCTTCTTTCCTTCTTCCGTCCACTTGAAAACTGTCTTCTTCTTCATCATAGCAGATATATCTTTAGTCAACTCAGAAAAATCTGGTACAAATCTTCGTATGAAATTTACCTTACCAAAGAAAGAGTGTACCCCTGTTCTGCTTGTTGGAAGAGACAAACTTCGGATAGCTTCAACCCGACTTGGGTCAATTCGAGCTCCCTCCTTGGAGACGATGTGGCCAAGCAACTTGCCTTCCGTCACCGCGAAGATAGACTTTTTGGGATTCAATGATATTTTATGATATCTGCATCTCTCAAAGACTTTCCCCAGATGTTGAAAGTGATCTTGTCGTGTCTTTGAGAAAATAGTGAGGTCGTCAAAATAGACAACTATTACTTTATTCTTCAAATCACCAAACGCCAAATCCATGGCTCTTTGAAATGTAGCACCGGCGTTGATGAGGCCGAAGGGCATTCTTTCATAGGCAAATGTACCCCACGGGGTTGTGAATGCAGTCTTGAATTGATCTTCCTCAGCCACCGCTATTTGAAGAAGTGAAAGGATGAAGAAATCAAAAAAATGGCTAAGTCTTCTTAAGATGGGCGCCCCTAGAGAGAAAGGGCGACCAAGATTTTGAGCCCTGAGATGTTAGAATTTGCAGATACAGCTTCTAAGATCACTTCGTTAGTTTCAGTCGAGCTATCCAATGGAGTTGACGGTCAGTCGATCGGATCAGCGTAGCTCCCAGAATCAAGATTTCATTAGAAGATTAAAGGGAAAAGGAAGAACTTGAAAATCATAAAAATGGCTAACACTGTGAAAGTTCGGAGCCCCTGGAGGAAATGGGCTCCCATGAATTTGAAGGTCGAAACGAAGTTTTTAGCCAGAAGTGTCTCCAAGGTGATTTTCTCAGAATCAGTCGAGCTTCACCATGAATTATTCAGCTCCTCCATCGAATCATCCGAACATCCAGAGATCAAGGTCAATCCAGGGGTCAAAATGGAAGAAAAGTTGAAAAACTCAGAAAAGTGGTTAAGTCTGAATGAAGTAGGCGCCTCTAGTCAAGAAGGGCACCCAACTTACAATGCCTTAGTGAAATTTTCAAAGTTTTCAAAAGATTCAAAATGGCAAGAGGAAGGGAATGTCCAAGTTCATTGAACAGGCCAATTTTAGGGTTTTGAAGATAAAAAACAAAAGAAAGCAAAGGTATTTCAAGCCCTAAATCTATTTAAGACATCTCTTCCGGTCAATTTTCATCATTTTTGCAAGTGGCATCCAAAGAGGAGAAGAATAGAGCAGCAAATTTGAAGTTTTATTTCAAGATCCAAGAGCTCAAGGTTGCTGATTTTTCATGAATAATTTTCACACCAACAACATAAGACCTTGCTTTTTCATGCTTTTTCATCCAGAAGATCAAATTTTTGAAGAAGGTCAAAGTTTTTTTAATTTCAGCCATCTGGGTTTCTTCATCTCATTCTTCTGAAGACTTTTTGGAGAAATTCATCAAGTTGCAGCAGCTGCTTTTTCCTTGCATGTCAGTGAAATCCTCAGAGTTAGCAAATTTTGATCATCTGGGTCATCTCAAAACAATCTTCTGAAGAAAACCCATATCACAGCTTTTTCATGAAAATTTCAAATTCTAGGGTTGGCTGCTTTTTCGATCAGCCATCAGTGTTTTTCATATCCGATCAACTGGGTTCATTCCAAATTGTATTCTGAACAAAGCCAAGGTGCCAGCTTTTTCGGTGAAAAAATTGAAGAAATTAGAGTTTGCTGCTTTTTCAGTCAAAATTCAAGATTTTCAAAAACAAACGATCTGGGTTGTATTGCAATGAAATTCTAAGAAAAAACCCATATCTCAGAAAAATTTCCAAAATTTGTCCGTTTGAGACTGAAAAACCAGCATTCTAAAAATAGAAAGTTGCTCAAAGCTTATCTGAACATAGGCAAGTTTACAGTCATTCTTCAAGGTTTTCAATATGGAGTACACTCCCCTCGAGTTTTAGACCAAATCAGCACTATGTCAAAACTTCATCATCTCAGCTAAAGAACACAAGGAGGTGTGATATGAGAAAAATGAAAGGTATCAAAAAAGAGTTGTGCAATACTCTTTTGTTGGAAATCAAGAGAAGTGTCAAAACTATAAAGTTGCAGAGCCGCCAAGTTATCAATTAGTGAGTTATCTTTTCGGGCAATGATGTTTTTCAAGAACATAACTCATAAAGCAGCCAAAGAAGTGAAGGATTCTCTAAGTTTCATCATAGAAGACGAGATCTTGGAGAATCAAAATATTGCCTTAAGACGGTATCAATGCACCTGACCAGGACCCAGTTTCCTGCTTTTTAGCGGATATGATTGAGATTTAAAACGGCTTTCATCTAGAAGCTTTCTTTCTGCTTTCTTTCTATTCTTGGAACGATTCTTATCCATTCTTTGAAGAAGAGAAAGAAGATAAATGTAATAGTTGGCGTTTCCCACTTTTCTTGCTTTCTTACGTGTGTGTTGTTATCTTCTTTCTAGATTTAGTAATAAAGTTTGCTTGCTGAGCAAGCCCTAGATTGTGAAAGCAAGGAGATTTTAGGGTTCCCTACTCCTCTGCTTGTCTATAAATAAGAGCCTTTGCTCATTAGTTTCTTTAACCATGTTAGTGATAACAAAACGCTGAGCCTATTTTGCCTTCTATTTGTTATTCAAGTGTCGTTCAATTGTGTTGTGATAACAAATTGTTGAGCCTCTTTAGCCAACAAGGAGTTAGTGTGATTGCTGTTTCTATTGTGTAAGAACAAGATTGCAAGCCTCTTTAGCTGCAATTTCTTGTTCCAGGCATGTTAGAAGTGAGTTTTGTTCCAGAAGATCGAGTAATAAAATCATGAGCCTCCTTTGCCTTCATATAAAATCTCCGATTTCCGTTATTTGTGTTTTACTTTTATGATCTTGATTTCAACTTACATTGAACTGTGTTACATCCCGATATTATAGCTACTATTGTATAGGGCAATTGAATGTAATGTTTGAATCTTGATGATGAATAAAACATGAATGATCTCGTTATTTAATGAGTCCTGTTTAAATGATGGTTTCGTTTGAATGTTACTTCTAAATGATTTAGTTTTGATTAAATGTTTCATACAGTTATGGAATAATGTTAATCTAACTTGTGAGATGTTTTTACCTTGTTATGAGCATATGATTGCCGGTATCATGTCGTGATGTGCAGGTACGAAGACTGTACCTCCGGACAGAGGAGAGACATCATTCGGGGAGGAACTTGGTCGGGTAAACAGTAATGGATACCAACTGAACATACACACACAAGCCTTAGAACTGAGTAAGCTAAGTCATTGTTTCTGGTTAAAGGTAAGTCATCCGTAGGCTTGTCTCGTATCATTAGGAGTCGTGTCTTCTTCTGAATGTGTAAACAAGTGATGCATGCCAATATAACCTTATAACTGATAAGTTCTGGTTAGAGGTGGATATGTGTATTTGTACATACGAATACGATATGTACAAGTACCCATAAGTACGTTCATGTCGATACAAACGTATTAAGCAGATGGATATGCCATACGTATGTGTCGATATAAATGTATTTATGGATACTTATACATGTAGTATATATACAGATATATATACAAGTATACATACCCACGGCTAACAAGATAAATGAATTTGATATTATAATGATATCTTGTCTCTGAAATTATACGAATACATATATATTAATTTACATGTTTAATGTATAATATAAATGAATATATATGTATTAATATAATGTTAAGTATTTCAATATATTTAATATTATATTAAAATATTAATATAATATAGTTTAAAATGTATACAATATTATTTAAATTGATAATTTAAATAATTATGCATAAACTATATTATGTAAGTATTTTAATATAATAAACAAATATATTTAAATAAAAGATTGGTCAAAATCAAATGAAATAAAAGTAAAACATTGTAAAGCACGAATGCCAAATCTGGGAAGAAATTAAAAATCGCGGATTTCATAAAAATCACGAATTGATAAGAAAACGCGAATTTTTCTAGAATGTATTCTTTGAAGTGTTAATCTTCAAATATGAGCCTGCATATATGCGCCATATTTACTTTGAAAAATCTATTAAAATATTAAAGTTTTATCAAAGCGAAATAAAGAAGAAAAACGCGAAAATGCAGAAGGTAAAATGAAAAACGCGCAGGAAATTCGCGCGACTAGGGCCGGACAGTTGAAAATGGCCGATTTATCTCTTGCTTGGTGAATAAAATGAAATCTGGACGCCATTAGAGCAAGGAAAAAGTCTTCAATAAAACTTGGCAAATAACCTAGCTGAAAAAACGCGTGAGAACAAGCGCTGTCACGTTTTAACAAACTGAACGAATTCAAATTGAAATAAGCTTTGCTGCTGTCAAAAATGGAGGTCGAATCACCTTCATGTTTGATGACTTAGGGTTAAATAATCCGCCAAATGTCTTTTGACTGTTTCTGATTACTGTGTTGTCATTTGGCATGCCTACATAACTGGGAATCCGTTGTATTTCGGGCCCTATATAATGACGCCCTTCCATTCATTGTGAACACACCTTGGGAGCAATCTGAGTTTACTATTTTATTCCATATCCATTACATTATACTGCTTAAGTTTCCTATATTGTTTAGTTTGATAAATTCAGTGCATTATTACCAGCAATTACCAGTTACAGTGATTGAATCATATTTAGTTCAGAGTGAGATATTTGTATAGCTGAGTAGGAATTGAGTGGTGGAAACACGTCTGTGAGACAGAGATATAGGAGTTCTCTATAGAGAGAAATACTTCCATAAAAGAAGCCATATTTAGCTGAAACTACGGAGGCTTATTTGAAGAAGAATTTAAAAGAGCAAGTCTGGAAGGAGAAGCTTTAAAATCAGGCATGAATCTTCCTATTATATAACCTTTGTTAAGTGTTGTTTATTTTGCGTCTTGTGATCGTTGCTTTCTATTAGCTTTAATAGGAAAGAACCAATTCGATGAATAAAAGCAATGCAATAAAGGAGAAAATGTGTAAAGGATTCAATGAATAGGGGAAATTGTGAAAAAGGGATTATTTGGATAAAGTGCTTAAGGGATTAGATTATTTCTCTTGCATTAAAACGAAATAATGGAAAAGATAAAAGGGAAGGGTTTATTTGCATTTTGAATGGTTATTGCATGTTGTGTATGATCTCCATATATGGAGAATACGTAGACGTAATATTTATCTACTAGGATCGAAATGATGGCAGAATCAAGTGAAGTCTTTTAGCTTAAGTTATTAGGATAACTGAGACAAGTTTAGTACTCCTAGGATAAAGAATTCCTAGTTAGGAGGAATTGGAACAAGACTCTTGAACACTGTTTTCATTTCTAGTAGGTTCGTATGATTGTAGGATGTCTGGGATGACGGATTCACCCATTGAAGGACAAACCTATGCGTAGAGTAAGGAAGCCTTAAGTCAAATCGGCCCTGAGTAGTGTTTATGATAGATGACCTTCATTCGAAGTACTGAATGAGAATACTTTGGCCAAAGTAGTGAAAGGTACAACGTCCACCTAGTTGTGAGATAGTTGAGACTACACTGTCAGTTCATTGTGATCCGAGTACTAGATCGAGATTGTGAAATAGCAAGGTTCTAGTTGAGTAGGACACAGCACTATGCTCATTGGTAATCGTTAAAGGATACCCTACCAATCTCTTCTTCGAAGGGAGGCGTTCATTGCAAAATGATCGATATGGGGACCATTATAAGTCCGGTTTGGCGGAAAAGCTGATGTTTCTCCTCCACAGCAAGCGGCCGATGTACCAAGATTTGAAAGGACAGATTCCTGGACCTTCTTACTTCTATTTGTGCAAAAGCTTACGAGCTATGTATGTAACTGTATTCCTTTTTAACTCTGATTTATATTTGCAATGAAAATGAAATTCATGAGGAAACATATTGTAACTTGTACATGTTTATCAATAAAGAAAGGAAGAAATTTATTGTAATATCTTTGTTATATGTTACTTTTACATGTTTAAAGTGAAAATGGGAAAGTTTTTAATTTACGCGGAATTGGGTCGTAACAAAGTGTGTAGATGTTCGTTGAGAAAGAGTTTATCGAAGTATTTTGTCATAAATCTACCTTGTTCATTTCTAGTTTCTCTTGCTCTGCTTATTACTTGAGAAGTTAGAAACATCTTTAGTTTAAGTTAGTCGTAGTTGAAGTTCTTAAATCAGAAAATCTCAGCTGCGGCGTTTGTGTTTTACACACCTTGTGCTCTAAGTTGATCAAAAGATAGGCAACTTAGTTTAGTTTACTTTCTTTCAAACACCATCAGCAAAAGGGAGCTTCCCCTCCTAATTTGAAGAGCAGTTTATCTGTGCATAGCTGTCCGTTTCAAATACGCATTCCAAAGGTGTGAATTTAAACGCCAACAGGTAGAAACAACAACAATCGCAATAATGGCAATAATTGGCAGAATGGTCATGATAATAATGATACAACTCAGAGCAATGCTAGGGCAGCTAGTAGAGTGACCCCGAGGCCTCTCATGCCTCAATTCTTGGGTGGACAGCCTACTGGAAATCAGGAGCAGCAAGCACAAGGAGAGGGATTCATAGATTATTTGAGAGAATATCAATCATTGGGGGATGAATTCCATGTTGCCATGTCATTAGCCGATTTTTGCACTATCAAGTATAGGAATAGACCTAGAAATAACAATAGAGGACAGCAGAACCAGGATCTACAACGCAAGGTTGGGAAACTCTCAATCCCTTCCTTTGACGGGTCTAGTAAATGCACAGCCAGAGCGTGGGTACAAAAGTTGGATACTTATTTCCAGCTAAACCCCATGTTGGAGACAGAAGCTATTAAATATGCTATGCCACATTTGGATGGTGAAGCACATGAGTGGTGGTATCACGGGCTTGTCACTTTAGGGCATGCCAACATCACTTCCAATTTGGAGTTCACACAGAAAATTATGGATAAATTTGATTAGAAGGATCGAGAGCTTCATTTCCGTGAGTTAGCACAACTTAAGCAGAGTGGATTAGTAGATACATATATTTCAGATTTTCAGCGATTGGCAGTTATGGTGACAGATATTTCAAAGCAGAGGTTGGTTCTGCTCTTCATTGAGGGTCTATCCGAACCACTTCGTGGTTGGATCAAGGCATTCAAACCCGATTCCCTACAGGATGCGATCACTAAAGCTAGAGACATGGAGTTCTCCACACCGGACAACGAAACCCCTTCAAGCCTTCCATTCCTCAGAAAAACAAGGGCAAGAAGTCTTTTCAAAAGAAGGGAAATAAGAAAAGTGATCCAACTGAGGAGTATTGCAAGGAATGCAAAATTAAGGGAATTTGTTACCATTGCAAGGAACGCTAGGAGCCAGGTCACCATTGCCTAGGAAAAGGCAAGGCTCACCTTATTGAGGTTGTGTCTGAGGATGAGAGCAGTGATGACGAGCCTTCTCTAGATAATGATGACAACAGTTCAGATGAGGAGCAGTATCAGGGAGAGGGTAAGAGTGGTACCATTGCTACCTTATCAGGCGCTCCTAGATTCAACTCTTTTAGAGTTAGAGGAGTTCTACAGGGACATCACATAGCAGTGTTGATTGATAGTGGGGCCACCCACAACTTTATTGATGCAACCCTAGTTGAGAAGCATATGTTACCCGCAGAGGACTTTAAAGGATTCAATGTGATGGTGGCAGATGGTTATAAATTGAGATGCACCTAGAGGGTCCCACAGTTGCCTATTAACTTGGGCAATTATACAGCCACAGATGACTTCTATGTGGTGGATTTGGGTGACACACAAGCTATACTTGGAGTTCAGTGGTTACACTCATTAGGGAAATATTCACAAAACTTTCAGACCATGGAAATTAAGTTCAAGACAGCAGAGGGGCAGTGAGTAGTGCTTAGAGGCATGGCTAATGGATCAGTCAAGGTTGTGTCTACTAGATGCATGGAGAGCATTTTTCGACATGATGACATAGCTTGGGCAGCAGAGTTTTTGATCACCACCAACGAGTCTTCAGATTGAAGGAAGCCATATCATGTTGACATTCAGGAGCTATTGGGTAAACATGATGGTTTTTGGAGAGATACCTCCAGGGAGACCACCCGATCGTGGTTTTGAGCATACCATTAAGTTGGAGGAGGGGACCAAGCCAGTGATCACTACCCCTTGTTGTCATCCTAAGAAATTCAAGGATGAGATCGACAAAGCAATCAAAGAATTGCTTGAGATGGGACACATTAGATCAAGCTCTAGTCCATTCGCTTCTTCTATGGTCTTGGTGAAGAAGAAGGATGGAACCATGCGCATGCGCATTGACTATCGGGCTCTTAATAAGAAAACCATTAAGAACAGGTACCCCATACCCAGGATAGATGAGTTGTTGGATGAACTTCATGGGGCACTGTATTTTTCGAAGATTGATTTTTGTTCAAGGTACCATCAGATAAGAGTCAGAGAGCAGGACATACACAAAACAGCGTTTCGTTGCTGCTATGGACACTATGAATTCTTGGTCAAGCCATTTGGTTTGACAAACACACCTGCCACATTTCAGTCCTGCATGAATCATATATTCAATAAGCAGTTGCATAAATTCTTGTTGGTGTTCTTTGATGACTTGCTCATTTACAGCCAGACTTGGGAGGAGCATCTAACACATCTTGACGAGATCTTGGGTATCATGGAGAAGCAGTCACTCTACGCTAAGGCTTCAAAATGTGAGTTTGGCCTTAGAGAGATATTATATTTGCGGCATGTGATCAGTGCAAATGAAGTACAGGTCCATCAGGAGAAGATACAGGCGATACTTGACTAGCCACCACCTAGGACACTCACAAAGTTGCGAGGCTTCTTTGGATCGTGTAGTTACTATAGGCGGTTTGTGAGGGGATTTTCACAATTGGGAGCACCCTTGACAGATTTGACAAAGGAAGGGGCATTCAGTTGGTCAGATGAGGCACAACGAGCTTTTGATAAGCTCAAGGAGGTGATGAGTAGTTGTCCAGTACTGGCGCTTCCAGATTTCACACACCCGTTTGTTCTTGAGTGTGATGCCTCGAGTGAGGGCATAGGAGCAGTGTTGATGCAGAACAGATACCCCATAGCTTTTGAGAGCCGTAAGTTAAGAGGACCAAAGAGACTATACTCCATCTATGATAAGGAGATGCTCGCCATTATGCATGCCTTGGTGAAATTCAGACAGTATCTAGTTGGAGGGAAGTTTGTCGTGAGGACCGATCACAATAGTCTCAGATACTTTTTGGAGCAGAGGGATTTGAATGAGAGACAGCAGAAGTGGGTCAACAGGATACAAGCATATGACTTTGATATAGAGTATGTGAAGGGTAAGAAGAATGTTGTGGTGGACACCCTTTCCAGGAGACCTTCAGCATGCTCACATTCAGAGATTTCCACAGATTGGAAGTCCCTCTTGTTGGTAGAATACTCCAAGAATAAGTTTGCTTGTGAATTGATGGATGGACTGATTCAAGATGATCGGTACAGAGTAGTGGATGATGTGATTTACTACAAGGATAGGATCTACTTGGTGCTGGAATCTAGAGTAAAGGAGAAGATATTGTAGGCCTCTCATGACACTCCCTTAGCAGGCCATCAAGGCTATTTCAAAACTTATAGACAGGTCAGAGAGAGGTTCACATGGAAGGGCCTCAAGGATGATGTATTGAGACATGTCAGGGAGTGTGTGAGATGTCAACAAAACAAGTCCAAACATACACATCCAGCTGGATTGCTACAGCCACTGCCTGTCCCAGAGCAAAAGTGGGAGAGCATTTCTATGGACTTCATCACAAGTCTACCTAAGGTGCAGGGGAGAGACAGTATCTTTGTGGTGGTGGATCGGTTGACAAATTATGCTCACTTATTTGCCATTCCAACAGAATACAGAGCTCCACAAGTGGTTGAGTTATTTTTCAGGGAGATTTTCCAATTGCATGGGTTACCCTGGTACATAGTCAGTGACAGGGATAGTAGATTCATGAGTGCATTCTAGCAGGAGTTGTTTAGGTTGGCAGGTACTGAGTTGACTCCGAACACGAGTTATCACCCTCAGACAGATGGACAGACAAAGATTGTGAACAAATGGATTGAGGGGTACTTGCGCAACTACATTGCAAGGCAGCAACGGCCATGGATTTAGTGGTTGCACTTGGGGGAGTATTGTTATAATACCACTTATCATATGTCCATTGGGATGAGTCCTTTCAAAGCCTTGTATAATTACGATGCACCTTCATTCATGGAGATGGATTTTGGTGAGAGCAGAGCTCCCAAAGCCAAGGATTGGATTCAGGAGAGTCAAGATATCTTCAGGGCACTCAAAGATAACCTGCAGGTGGCACAAAATCAGCAAAAGACATATGCTGATAGACAAAGGATTGAGCGCAGTTTTGAGGTTGGTGATTTGGTATACCTTCGCTTGCAGCCCTATAGACAGTTTTCTCTTAAGAAGAGTGGAGCCGAGAAGCTCAAGCCCAGATTCTATGGACCTTACAGGATTATCAGGCGGGTTGGAGAGGTAGCATATGAGTTGGAGCTGCCAGAGAGCAGCAAGATTCACAACGTATTTCATGTTTCGTGCCTTAAAAAGGCATTAGTTCAGCAACTTACTTCTTCTTCAGAGCTTCCACCGTTGGACGAGGAGGGCCATTTGGTCCTAGTCCCTGAGGAGATTGTTGACACTCAAGAGAGGAGGTTGAGGAATAGGGTGGTGAAATAGTCTTTCATAAGATGGAAAGATTTGCCAATTGAGGATGCCACATGGGAGAATGAGCAGATTCTACAACACCCGAGTTTGCAATTGCTAGAGGACAAGCAATTTCGGGAAGGGAGGATTGTAATGTCCCCTTCTCAGTAGCCGTCAAGAGATCGCTTAGCCTTTTAATTCCCGAGGTTAATGCAAAGTTGAGGGAATCATTTATTTAATTACTTAATGTTTGCCTAAGTTTCAAATTAATCTAAAGGGGTGATATTGAGTAATTAATTAAATCACATCATAAGGTGACTTAATGAAATGTTTCTAAAGTGACTTGTGAAATATTTAGAATATTACTTTGTAAAGTCACTAATGTTTTGAATAATGAAAATTAAAAAGTGACTTATGAAATAATTGAAAATATTATTTTATAAAGAAAAAGAAGTCACTTATGTTTGGAGGGGAAAATACAAAAGGGAAAAAGAATGAACGATTCGACACTTCACTTTTGAACATTTTGGACATTTTTCACAGGAAAGAGCTCAAGAGCATTTCAGCACTGCAGGGTTCATACCTTTGGTTCCAGTTTCGACAGTGCAACAAGTCTGTCCTAGCTGGGAATTTACTTCTGGTTCGTGGTCACCATATTTCGAGATTTTTGGCAGCCTCCTGGGTTCGATTTTATAAGGATATCAACAGATTGAAGTCGTTTTTTCTTTGCAAAACCCTAAGCGCAGCCTAGGGATGTATGGCAGCAAGAATGAGTCGGGATTTTGGCTAAAAAGGGCAAGAAAAGATGAGACGTGGATTTCTTTGAGCAGATGAGTTACCTCTCAGTCTTCACGGGTTGCATAGACGTTTCTCTAAGACTGTAAGGGAGACGTGTGGAGCATTGTGGCTGAGCATTTCATCCTCTAAGAGTTTCGACTGAAAGAGGAGGCGTGACTGTTGGGTCTACATCACTTGGCAAACACTAAGGACGTCTCATTCCATTTGCAGCTGGTGTCGACTACCTTCAGGTCTGAGTATTCTATGTATGTCAAGCTTGTGTTGTAATGTTTTAGCTCCTAAATTATTGAGTGTTAGTCAAGCTTGCTGTATGACCGGCATTTTGTTGTTAAATCAACTCCCTATTGCTATATTGGTTAGTCAAGTTGCTGGGAGGGTATGTTAATGGGAAAAATCTGTATTTCACTGTCCAATATATGTATTGTTACAGCTGGAAATGATGAAATTGATCAAATATATGCCATGTTACAAATGGGTGTGATGATACATTAAATGTTTAACCTGCTGTATGTGTTTTCAATCAGTTTTGTACAACAGAAATTGCATTACAATATGATGTGAATGCCCTCCATTTAGTTCTGTGTATTGTCAGTGAATTCCTCAAATCTTTTGGAAGTATGAATGTCTTACTTGAGCTGTCTCAGTCTTAAATCTCTCATACCAGCACTAGAATATATTGCTGTTTGGAAATATAGTGAAAATATGAAGAAAGAAATTCTGACATTTGTCATTTATACAATTTATTGAATGGGTTACATTTATATGAAATGATTCTATCTTGTGGCAAACAAACTACTACGAAACAAGAGACACGCAAAAAAAAAAAAGAAAGGAAACCATACAGAAAAACAAAACAAGAATGTTTACCAACAGATAGTACTTGCAAATGAAGTGTTTATCAAAGACTCCGGAGAGATAAAACTGAAAATTTACAGTAAAATCTGCAAGGCACTCCACATCTTTGGCGCTAGGAAAGCAAGGAATTCGTTGTCAAACAACAGGGCATTGTTCGTTGCATTTTGGGAGTTTCATTGTTGCTGTTTGAACCTATTTCCAGATCTGAAAGTTCTCTTTTCTGAGTCTGATTTAATTGAATGAGAAGTCTGAAAAATTATGTAAACTCAGAAAATTTCTGACATGTAATCTGAGTATCATATTCTGAAAACTATCTTTGCAAGCAATGTTATTTCCTATGCTTCTTGTAATTATCATATCATGTATGCAAGCATTGAATGGTATTAAAAAAAAACTCAAACACACACAAATCAAAATATCAGAAACAAAAAAATCAAGAGCATATATTACAATAAGTGTACAGCTAAAGCTTGGGTTCAGAAGCTGGATAATTATTTATCACTAAAATGCATGCCAGAGAATGACGCAATCAAATTTGCCACCTTGCATCTTCATGGGGCAGCTCACGAATGGTGGTATCATGGCCTTATCACACTTGGCCATAATTTGATTACTACATATAATGAGTTCACCAACAAACTCATCGAGAGGTTTGATAAAAAGGATCTTGAAATACATTTTAGATCACCCGTGCAGTTGAAGCAGTATGGCTCACTTGATACTTACATCTCAAAGTTCTAGAGACTCTCAGTTATGATTCCTGGTATAACGGAGAGGAATCTTGTAGTCCTTTTTAGTTAAGGGCTAACGGAGCCGTTCAAGGGATGGGTTAAAGCTTTTGACCCACCAACTCTTCATGAGGTGATAAGGAAAACAAGGAGCATGGAGCTTGCAGCCCCAAAAAACAAATTCCCACCTAAGACCTTCTTGCAAGATAGAGACAAGAGGTGTGATAACAAGGAGAACATTCAACCCAAGGAAACACTCTCAAAGAAGGTGGAAGATGACTTCAGAAAGGAGCTAAGGAAGAAGAATTTTTGTTTCACATGCAAAGAGCCATGGGCCCCATGTCATAAGTGTTGGAAAAAGGAGAAGAATCATCAATTGGAGGCCTATTCAGCTGATGGATCAGAATTAGAAAGCAGATCAGCGAGTTGAAGCAAAGGAAAGTGAAGAAGGTTCAGAAGAAGAGTCTGGGGAAGTGAAGGAAAGTGGTGGCACTCTTGCCAAGATCTCTAGCCTTCAAAGAAGTAATTCCTTCAAACTTAGAGGGTTGTTGAAAGAGCAGCAAATTATTGCTCTAATTGATACTGACGCTACGCATAACTTCATTGACGAAGACATTGTAGCACAATGTGGGCTTAGAACTAGAAAATTTGGAGGCTTTAGAGTCATGGTTGCCAATGGTAACACAATGTCTTGTGTAAGGATGATACCACAACTAAGGATCATGTAAAACCACTACGAAGTCAATGATGACTTCTATGTTGTCAACACTGGGGGCACAAATGTCGTTTTGGGTATGCAGTGGTTTCGTTCCTTAGGGGAGATCACCCTAAACTTAAAATCCATGGAGCTGAAATTTCAAGATGGTGATAGGAAAGTGGTATTGAAAGGAATGACTAACGGGGGATCCAGCACTGTTACGTGGAAGATAATGCAAGGAGCATCCAACCATGAGCAGGGAATAAGGCCCAACAAAGAAGATGAAAATAGTTTCCAAACTCACAATAATCCCCTATTTGATATGGAAGCAAAGTTAACATTTCCTAATCCTTTATTTGAGATACATGAAGATAAGGTGATAGAAGAACCGATATCTTTAGTTGATTTGCTTCCTATGGCGATGCACGATGGATTGGACCCTTATGATAAGGGGGATGGCCTTGTGGATTCACTACAAACAGAGGAGTACTATGTTGAATTGGATGATGTTGGAGTGGTGAGCCCTTGTGTGGAGGTTTCAAATGCTCACAAATTTTCTTTTGTTATGGCTCCCAAACTGTTGAATTGTTTGCAGCCCCAACATAGTGGAGTCACATTGGAGGAGATTTTCCTTGCCCAAGATCGTAGGCATGGGCAGAATGTTGCTATTACCTTACTTTACAGTCATCTTATGAGTCCATTGATGACCCCGCCAATGGATTGGAGAGAGACCTTGAGCAAAGTTTGGTACATTATTGAGTTGGTGACACTTGAGAGGACATTTCCAGCCAAGAGAACGATCACAGATGTCATCTTGGCTAAGGATTTTCAATTTTGCAGTAGTTTCTCTCCTTCTTGGGTGCTGATTTTCAAAAATCAGACCACGAATTGACTATTTCAGACTTGGAAAGTTGCAATTACACATTTTCAGTCAATTCAGCCCCATAACTGGATTGACATATGACTTAAGATGAAGGGAATGCGAAGTTTGAGCAATTAGGATCAGTGTTGGAAGACTGTTTAGGCACCAACCAATTGTTATTCTAATTCACTTACTTGCACTTATATTTTGGACAGCAAATTATTTTTCAGTTATAACCATGATGTTGGAGTGCAAGAAGCTGAAAATGAGAAAGTTAGCATTAACTTTCTCAAATTTACCTGTACAGTGACACAGGTTTATAATTGTGGAGAGCAATTCTCCAAGGAGATTAAGATCATGTTGAGATTGGTTGCTCTTTTTACGAGGGAACTTCAGAAGGTTACATTTGCAGGTACCCAGTTGTACAGTGTTCCAGGTAGGAGGAGTTACGAATCCCTCTTATTTGGGACCCGGAATCATATCGAATTTAATTCAAAGTGAATCAATGCATGAGTTGGCATTACTTGGGGACAAGCAATCTTGGGGAGGGAGGACTATAGTGTACCCTTTTCAGTCCTAAGCATATCAGTGACCGTTAGCCTGTGTCCGCAGTCCCATAGGTTAAACGGAGGAGTTCAAGGGATTCCAAGATTCTTGGAGGATTCTTGCTAGCACTTTTTGGGTGCATTTGCAAAGGGTTGTCAAAGTGTTTTATGGATTTTTTTGGGTTTTCTGAGGTCCTTGGTGGCAGTAGTGCTATTTTAGTAATGTCTATTTTTAGCATTTACTATTTTTAGTAAATTTCAGTGCACCTTAGTTTGGGCTTATATGGAGTTTGGACTCACTATTTTTAGTAGTTTGTTATTTTTAGTAAGTGTTGTTTTTGGGCAATTGCTCCTAGCAACAGTTCAGAGTAGGGTTCTCAATTCTAGCAGGGTTGGTAGTTTCAGGGGAGAGTTTTGATAAGTTTGGCATATTATTTATCCATCATCACTTAAGTCCTCAAAAAAGTTAATTTTATGACTTAAGTTATAAAGTCATTTTGGGCCCCTTGTATCCCTCACGCCTAGACTTAACAACTTAAAGTTGTTTTACAAGGTGGTCATGCTCTTCCTAAGTTGGATGCCAAAGTTGGGAAAAAAATGTGAAAAAACAAAACAAACATTTTATTCCTTGGGTTGGGTGTCCCATTTGGAGGGAAAAGGCAATTCAAATTTGGTGGCCCAATCTCTATAAAAACTCACCTCTTGCTCTCATTTTCATCATGCACTATGAAGATAACGAAGTGTTGCCGAATTGGTGACAGAATCCTTGGGCTTTGAGGATGAAAATCCTCAAGGTTGGCTCTAGTTTTAGAGTTGCAAGATACTCCCTAGTTGGACATGGGTGTGGCTCCATTGCAGGGGTCGCCATTGAGCTTATTGGTGCTCATTTTCGATTTGCTTCAGTTTTGACTTCATATGATGTTTTCTAGCTTTGTATATTGGTGTGTTAACTGATCTTGCAGAGTTTTTAGAGTGATTGGAGGAGATTTTTCAAAGTTACTTCTTGCTAGTCATGCTTATTTCCTACACCTAGGCCATACCATGTTTGTGTGTAGCTGAGAGAAAAATTGCAGACTTGATTTTGGGTATTGGGCCATTCTTCTACCCTACCTTGGGCGCCCCTATGCTCCAAGTTGCAGAATTTTTGGGTGAGACTCTGATTTTCTAGACAGGATCGCCCCTCTTGTTGGTCGCACATCTTGGCCCTAGGGGGATGTGAGGGTGTCAAGAGTTTTTGCCTCCCTGCAGCTATTTGGGTGTTGTTTGGTGGTGTTCATCCCTCTATTTCTGCAGTGATATCAATTCTTGGGAGTTGTGTCATGATTATGCTTGCTTCCAGGGTGTCTCAAACCTGCTGTAGCATATCAAACCTATAGCAGCAGTGATTTCAGACTTCCAAGTGGCGTTATTGAGCATGGGAATGTTCCTGGATGTTTTGGGGAAGACATTGAGAGAAGTGTCAACTTGTAGCTTGCTGGTTGGTGAAGTCTCAAACCTGTTAATAGCATTCTCTAAGTGTTGCAGACCTACTGCAACTCATTTTCTAAGTTAGACCAAACCTCTACTTGCTTCCACTTTCAAGTATTTAGTTGATATTCTCATTGGGAATTCAAATTTTTAGCGGACTGATTGTATTTGGGAAGTGGTTATCTTATCTCTAACTCATAGCAGCCGCTTGTAATTGTTGATATCTTTATATTGAGCTTATTGTAACACTGACTTGGTAGTACCATTCAGTGAATTGCTCATCTTTGGTTTTCATTGCTAACCCCACTGAATAAATGGCATTCCCGCTGAATAAGCAAAGGATCTTTCTTTTTGCTTTGGTCAGCTTGCCACCAAATGCTTCCTTGCTAGTTGTAATTCCTGCTAAATAAGTGGATGTTTCCTTTCATGCTTTGGAGATTTCATACTAAACCCACTAAAAAAGTGGTTTACTTCTAAAGCATTTAATTGTAAGCCTTACCACCGTATGCTCTCACCTTGCCCACATTGGGATCTAGGTGATCAAAATGTGGAAGGTAGCTTAGTTCAGTTGCTTATGATTGATTGTTTTGGCTAATGCTAACGGGTGCAATATTGAAAAAACTAAGGGTGGGTTATTACATGAACAGCCAAAGAATCCATTTGAGTGCCCTTCAAAAATCTTGAAAACTTATGCAAAGGGCTTTTTTAACAAACAAAAAAAACTCTTCTCCAACTTGTGACAGCCCTAGATACCAAAAGTAAAAATTTAGGGGCGAGTAGGGTGTGGTTGTGTCACATTTGCAACACAGATTTTAGAGGGAGCTACATAATGGTAGGGTCTCATTTCCTAGGTGTTACAAGCCATGGAGTTAATCTTTGTCCAAACATAAAGGA
The DNA here is from genome assembly GCA_007258455.2 of Sequoia sempervirens. Classification (NCBI taxonomy): domain Eukaryota; kingdom Viridiplantae; phylum Streptophyta; class Pinopsida; order Cupressales; family Cupressaceae; genus Sequoia; species Sequoia sempervirens. The sequence goes on from VDFB02056122.1 coordinate 21,474, forward strand.
TGATGTGAAGCTAGAGGCTCATAGATTGCACATGGAGGCAAAAATAAGGTCTACAGGTATGGCAATGTCAGCACATTCTTTTCAAGAGGACATTCATCTATGCCTATGCCATCCTTGGCTGGTAGTTGTAGTAGTGATATTGCCACAAGAGAAAAGAGGAAGGTTGGCGGTGGTGAGAGGCTAAGGACAGTTGCAGGTATGTTTAATGTGCAAGCACAAGATGTAACAAAGTCTTCCATTGCCGAAAAAAATTATGCCCATGCAATCCCATTTCATGTGGCTCGCTCCTCTTATTTGAAACAAATGATCAAAGATGTAGCAAGCATCTATTGGTCCCTCATTTGTACCCCCTAGAGATCATAAACTATGCACTACCCTCCTAGACAAAGAATATTCTAAGGTTAATTTGCTAATGGAGGATGAGGCAAATTTGGATCAAGACGGGTTGTTCTATTGTGATGGATGGGTGGACCGATATTAGACATCATCCACGCATCAATATCATTCACATGCCCAACTAGCTCTTATTTTCTTAGAGTTGTGGATTGTTTAGGTAAGCATAAAGATGCAAACTTCCATTTTAGCATTTTGAGAGAGGCCACAGAGGAGGTTGGGACCTCAAATGTTGTAGAGGTGGTCACTAATTCAACATGTGTGCAAATTGGCTGGTATGATGGTGGAGGGTGCTTACAAGCACATCTTTTGGACCCCATGTGTTCATGCATTGAAAGACATAGGGAAAATAGACTGAGTGAAGCAACTGGTGGCAGAAGCTAAATGTTAATGATAATGCAGCTTTAGTCGTTCCTTCCAGCTCAGCCTATTGAAGAATCATAAATTAAATGATAGCCCGTTGGCTATTTAATTTATATTCGTTGTTTTGTATTAACTTCATTTTATATGGCCGACATGAGAAGATCGAATTCATCTTGATAATCAAATCTTTTATTAGAAGACATTTAATATTTGTTTATTAATTGAGGCCGACTTCCATTTATGAAGAGACACGATTTCTTGAAGGCCGACATAAAGGACTCGAAGAGATGTGTCTCTCCCATTCATTTGTATATATACACATTGATTGGTCCATTGTATTCATCTAGATCAGTTCGGTTATTCACATAAGTTCCATTCAAGTGCGAATACATTATTCAGAGCTAACATATGCAGTGTGAATAGTTCATACAGTGCGAAGTATCATGCTAGTGCGGATTCATTCATAGCAGGTTGATAACCATTAGAGATTGCGAATACTGCCAGGTGTGATTTATGTAGATCTGTATTCAGTAATTGTCAGGTGCAAATTGGCAAGTTGTTATCTGTTATTACATATTGCCAACTGCTGCATATTGGTCTTGTGTTAGACCTCATTGTAAAGTGAATTGTTGTCACTGATGTTATAAATATAAGAGAGATCTTTGTTGCTGGGTTTTTCTCCCTCAAGAGGAGGGTTTTCCCAGGGTATCTGTTGTGTTATTGTTTCTGATTTTAAATTATTTTCTGTGCATTTAATTTGTTCACCTAAAATTTACACTAAAGATATTCAAAAGTTCATTTGCAACCATCACACCTCACTTGCTCTCTTTAGGACATTTTCAAAGAAGGAATTCCTCAAACTTATTGAGACAAGATATGCCTATTACTTCATTTTGTTAGAGAAGATGATTGAGGTGCATGAGCCTTTGTAATTGATGATGGTGAATTCAGAGTGGAGTAGATGGCCTAATTCAAGCTCTACTAAAAGAGAAGTCATCAAACAAAGGATCCTTGATGATGATTGTTGGTCGACTATGAGATAAGACATTGCTGATTTTATTGAATATTAAATATTAAATTGCTGATTTTCATATTAAATTTCTAATTTTAATATTTTAACTTTATTGTTCAATGTTTCAATTTTCGAAGTTTCTCACTTGTCATTTAATCATTATGAACTTTTTGTTTGCATTTTGCAGATATGTTTGCTCTTTCATCTCACCTATTGCAAATGTCATTAGATATGTTGATACAGACTCTCCTAGTCTTGGAGAGATATATGAAACATTTGATAGCATGCTTGGAAAGATAAAGCAAACAATTTTGGCTAAGGATCCTACTTTGGGATTATACGAACAACATATTAAGACCATTGTGATGTGGTGGTGGAATGCAATGAACACCCCACTTCATATGGCAGCCTTTGCTCTAAATCCCAAATGGTATGCACCAAAGGCTAGAAGGTTGCCTCTTTGTGATGACAAAGAGATGAAAGAAGGGCTAATCAAGGCCTTTTGAAAGATGTTTTCAATTGAGAAGTCTACAATACTTTGCTCACAATGGATTGCCTTGACAAATCTTTGTGGTCCAACATTCAGTAAACCAAAGGCAAATATAGATAAAGCTACATTAGCTCAAACTGACACTATCGAATGGTGGATGGCATGGGAAGGATACACCACAATTGAGGATGTTTGCCATTCGCCTCCTTTCACAGGTTGTCAATTCCCTCTGCTAAAAAGAGGAATTGGTCCACATATAACTTTAGCCACTCCACCAAGAGGAATAGACTTACCTCTAGACAAGCATAGAAGCTAGTGTTTGTGCATAGTGCTCTTCAACTTAAAGAATGTCAAACTCCAGAGTATCAACAAACTCTAGCTTTATGGGGGATGTTGATCCCAAAGACGTTGCCCAGGTTGATGAGGAGGAGGCACCAAAGGAATTGGTTGGGATTACGCTAAATGAGGTGGACCATCATAGTGGCAGTGACATAGAGGACTCCAATTTTGATGCAATGTTGAGAGATGCAGATTAGGGGCAGTAGTGTACTTTCTTTTCTTGTATTTTCATATTGTAATTGAAAGTGAAACTTGTAGCCTTTTGGCAATTTTTTGTAACTTGTATACTATTTTTTAATATCATATGCATATTGACAATGAATTATGAAAAAAATTTGAATTAAGTTTTGACATTTGCGAATTTGTTTAACTTCGACTCTCATGTGAACTCCCTATTTAACACAAATGTTATGTATTAAGGTTCTATAATGTATATATGAATGTTTTACCAATGTTATCATATTGAAAGGTTCCCAACCCAAATCTAATCCAATTTTTTCTGAGTTTGATTTCTTATTTGACTTTGACCAGCAAATAGGGAGTTTGTTTTTCTGTTTGTTTTTGTTGTTTTATGAGTTCTTTTGTGATTTTTTGGTGGTTTTCTAATTTTTTGAGGTTTTGTGCTTGATAATTGCGAAAAAGAAATAGATGCTAAAGGAACATAAATAACTGAAATAAAATTATGAATTATGATTTTCCTAGGACAGCAAATGTAATTTGCAGAATTAATGAAATTGAACCACCGATTACATAGAATTTGCATACCCGAAAGCCAACGCTCAATTTATTGAATATTTAATTGCTAGAACCAAAGCATATACAATAAAGATCTGATATACAGTGTGATATGCTCCTTAATAGTCTGAAAACCCTAATTTCTAGCTAGGGTATGATTGAAAATGACACCAAAATAGTACGGCCAGCTGGTGAATGCACTAAAATGATGATATCTGTTGATAAGAAGCCCCAATCTGCAATTATATTTTGATAACTCATTGCTGCAATCAATTCTAAATGCAAATTAACCTATGATGAAGACCAATGATGCCCAAATGGAAACCCTAGGTAGATTTCCTTGTTTTGTGGACTGGGTTTTCATCCAATTCACTATCCTCCAAGGGATTTCATTCTCAAAAGACCTGTATGCTGCTGAAACCCTCTTCCAAAGCTCAAACCTGTAATTTGATTTTGTCAAAATGAGAATAGAATGCCCAAAAAAGAGCTCAACATATTGCTTTATAACCTCCATGAGCTTTTTTTTAATAAAAAGCAATAAAATATTCCTCCCAAAAGGCTACACCCATCTTGATGGTCTTTCCTCATGAAAAGAAAGGGCTACTTTTTAAAAACAACTTGAGTTACTAGGATGGGGGGCACTTTTCACTATTCCCTTTATAATTTTTTGTTACTATTCACTTTTACTATTCCATTAAAGCAAACTTTAATATTTTCAATTTATCCTTAGATTCATCAACTGAACTCCAAACTGAAAGGCTCATAAAGCTCCCAACTAAGCTACACAACCCTTGGTTGGGTCCCCAACCATTTTTGCTGACCTACGGGAACCCTAATAGTAGGCCAACCTCCACTAGTCTAAGTTGCCTAAGGAAGGGAACCACTTCAGTGTGTTAGTTTGAACCTTTTGATTTGGGAACTCAAAAGTGTGTCAGCCGAACAAATAGAAAGTTGGGAACTAACTCACTTTGGATGGGTTATAAAGCAATAATTGTAGAAAGGACAGCTACTATCCAACTTGGTGATTTCCCTGGGGAATCATTGGTATCTAGGTATTGACACTAACAATGTTGCAAGGGAGTTGACACAATTTTTTATTGATGAGGATTAAATATGGGAGTATGTGGATTGTTCGATAGACTATTCTCCATGGTTTGATTGTGATTCTTCATTATTGGGTACGAAGATGTGTGATTTCAGTTTTGATACAACAATGCTTAGAACAGTTTATAATGATGGAAATCACTATGTCTTTGTTGAGAATGGGTCTAATGATGGTTTCCTACCTTCATACACTTGGACTAGCACAAATCATAAATACAAATTGCATACTGTTGTTTTGTTCCATGACAACAAGATAAGAAGGTTGGAGTGCAACTACAAAAATGATATCAGTTGGATAAGCCGAAGTGAGTTAGTGTCAGCCACTAGACTGAACCTTTTGATTTGGGAACTCAAAAGTGTGTCAGCCGAAGGGTCCTCTAATTTCCAACTAGGGCTTGACTGAAAATGACACCCAAATAGTACGGCCAGCTGGTGAATGCACTGAAATGATGATAACTGTTGATAAGAAGCCCCAATCTACAATAACTCACTGCTGCAATCAATTCTAAATGCAAATTAACCTGTGATAAAGACCAATGATGTCCAAATGAAAACCCTAGGTAGATTTGCCTATTTTGTGAACTGGGTTTTCGTCCAATTCACTATCCTCCAAGGGATTTCGTTCTCAGAAGACCTGTATGCTGTTGAAACCCTCTTCCAAAGCTCAAACCTATAGTTTTCTCTTGTCAAAATGAGAATAGAATGCCCAAAAAAGAACCCAACATATTGCTTTTTAACCTCCATGAGCTTTTTTTTATAAAAAGCAATAAAATATTCCCCCCAAAAGGCTACACCCATCTTGAGGGTCTTTCCTCATGAAAAGAAAGGGCCACTTTTTAAAAACAACTTGAGTTACTAGGATGGGGGGCACTTTTCACTATTCCCTTTATAATTTTCTGTTACTATTCACTTTTACTATTCCATTAAAGCAAACTTTAATATTTTCAATTTATCCCTAGATTCATCAACTGAACTCCAAGTTGAAAGGCTCGTAAAGCTCCCAACTAAGCTCCACAGCCCTCGGTTGCGTCCCCTAACCATTATGTTGACCTACGGGAACCCTAATAGTAGACCAACCTCCGCTAGTCTGAGCTGCCTAAGGAAGGAACATTACAGTCCTCCCTTCCCGGGATTGCTTGTCCTCAAGCAATCCCATGCCATTCTGTTGCTCCACTCTGATATACATGCCATATAACCATAACTCCTGAAGCAACTCACCACAGTCACTGAGTACCAATGCACCATCCATGTCAATACCTAGATCCCAAATCGTCCTATCCATTTGGCTATAGATATCCATCATAATACAAGCAACACATACCATCCATCTGTAAGAGGAGGCCATCAAAAAGACATGGAAATCAACTCCCATATGCACAGGAAGCAACTCATTAGGGCCCCAAATGTTGTCGTAACTCAGGTCTGAAGAGAGAATGAAGTCATGCATGTCATCATACATGTCAAAGAAACCCATGTCATACTCCCTGTTGACCCCATGAATGTGCTTCCAAGTAGGACAGCTACTATCCCATAATGAATTAATGGGGATGAAGTCAGCAATCAACAAATAGAAAGCTACCATACTCTAACAAATCGATGACATAACCATAGATGAGTTATGGATGCCTTTTGCACCCATCCGAGGCAAATTTTGAGTGGCTGGTCCAGTATGAGTGTTATCACCAAAATCAACAACCGAAAATTCCGAAGTCCCCATTCTATTATCCAAATGACATGTCTCATTAGCTTCCCAAGTGAGTAGGGGTGGAAGTGGCTCAAAGAAGTCTTCAACACTAAATGTCACAAGGCTGCAAAAATCCTAATTGTATGATTCTTCAATCTGTTCAACTCCTATACCATTTACCTTATCACCTTGTGCCCTTGGAAAAGCTGCTATACAAGGCTGAATTTTTGACTAATGCAAGAAGTGATTGTGCCTACTCAAAAGTAGACAAGGATCAGCAAGCTTCCTTCCTTGTTTCCCTTCCAATTGGATAGCCATGCCTCTAACTCTACCCATCTGTAAGTGGTCTATTCTTATCAACTCCAAAACCTCTTTGAAGGAGTGCAAATGTGGATAAGAAATACCATGCTTTATTCCTTTTTGTCTTTCCTCACTTCGGCTTATCCAACTAATATCTTTTTTGTAGTTGCCCTCTAACCTTCTTATCTTGTTGTCATGGAACAAAAAAATAGTATGCAATTTGTATTTATGATTTGTGCCAGTCCAAGTGTATGAAGGTAGGAAACCATCATTAGACCCATTCTCAACAAAGATAGTGATTTCCATCATTGTAAACTATTCTAAACAGTGTTGTATCAAAACTGAAATCACACATCTCCATACCCAATAATGAAGAATCACAATCAAACCATGAAGAATAGTCTATCCAACAACCCACATACTCCCATATGGAATCCTCGTCAATATAAAATTGTGTCAACTCAATGGTTTGACCTAGCCTATCAAAAGGAGCCAATGTACCTTGCAGATCTGAATTACCTCCATCTACATTGCCACACACATGCATGTCATCAATGGTTGGCCCATGATGATCAAACAAAGCTGATTGCCTCATTCCTTTTACCATCTCTAGATGCTGTTTTGCTTGACCAGCAATTAGCTTAGCTTTCCTTCCTCTTGCTAGCCAAATGTTACACTTCTCTTGTGTCTTTTCCACATCCTCAAAGGTCTGATATACAAAATCAGATTGTGTAGTGCCCTGTTTTTCAAAATAATTACCATAACCAACACTCCAATTTTTTATGCCATCATTAGTAGACCACAAGTAACTATCATCCAAAGATGCTAGCATATCTATTTCATGAGAATGCAAAACCATAGGACTGTTGTCCTCAAACAGAATAGGTATAATGTCATGCCAATCCATAAATTTGTCATCAATTTCAACATTCAAATGCTTACCATAAAATGTTGGTTCAATACAAGCCTCCTCACATGCAAATGGTAGGTCTTCATGAAGCACATCATGACCCAAAGCTATCATTGATTTGGCTGCTATTTGATGGCAGGGTATACTTGAAGGCTTTCATAATCACTTGTTTGCCATCATGTATGAAACTCAACTCCATTTCTTGTAAATCTTGGATGACCCTTTATAATAAATGTAGCCATTGCATACCAAGTACAATTTCATTGCCCTTCAAATAAAGTACATAAAACTCATCACAAAGGGTATACTCATCAAAGATAATCATAGATGCAAGTTAACTTCTCTTTCATGGTCCTCAATGCAAGTGTGAAGAGGTGATCTCTATCCACAAGAAGGGGTACATAGTTTTTTTCCATCTTGACCAAAGCTTCTTGCAACACTTCACGATCCTAGGGCCTATTTTCCCCCCACAAATCTGCCACCATCTCATAAATGTGATCAAAATGGGATAAGGCTGCCATGATCATATCCTCCTTCACCTTCAGCTAATTCATCAAGGGACGCGAATGATAAGACTTGCCTTCCTCACGCAAGATCTCAGCTGTACCATCATGTTCATCAACATATTCAAACAAGGGATTATCATGACAAGAGTGAATTGGCATCATATCAATAGACTCGTGCCTCTCTACATCTGCTGATATAGGATATTGGCAAAATGAATTTCCCGTCACATACTTATCTTCCCACTTTGCATGACTAGGATCATTATCTCCACAATCTTCACTGGATTCAAACTCAGAAAATATGAATGTTGATCATACCTTTCCAAGGTGCCTTGGTTGTCTTCTCCCGCTTCTCTCTTCATAATGGGTGACTCCTCAAGAAGTGTTGGTTTAGGAGGAGTGGTGAGCTGAACATAATATGTCTCTTTAGCTGGTTTAGGTGTCCCTAACCTGCTAGATGCTTCCATCTCTATGGCAGCTCTGTTTTTATATTCCCACCAACTCCATGGTGTAAGGTTTATGACGAACCACACATTGTCAAAGTGGAGTATCTTCCCATTTGGCGACCTCCTAGTCTCTATGAACAGCTCTTCAATGCAATGAATCTCAATCATCCTCGTCAAATGCTCTTCTATTGTAAACATGTGTGTAAAATTAAGGGAGCCAAGGTTATTATAGGCTGCCATACCATGTACAACACTGGGAATTATGATCTCTCCTTCATGTTTCTTGACGGTCAAGGATCCACAAGTTGTTCCATCATCATCAACCAATGGATGTGATGTCAAGGTACATAGAGACTTGTTCTCAAGCGGTTGATCTCTGTTCTCAAGCGGTTGATCTCCGTGCTCAACATGAAAACCATGTGATTCTTCTTCCTCCAAGCTATGGTCTTCACATGATGACTGAATTTTGCTCTTTTTATTCTCACAGGTAGGCTGAAACACATCTTTGTTCTCTTCTTCCACCATAGGGCTGTCATAAGCTGACTAATTTTTGTTCTCCTTAAGAAGCAAATCAAATGGTAATACCTCTTCTTCCCTTTCTTCTGCATACCCTGCAAGTGGCTGATCCATTATGGTGTCTTCTTCAACTTCATGGTCCTTATGAATGTCAATACCTTCATCCATCCTAGGGCTTCCACATGACTGAATTTTGTCTTTATCATGAACATGGATAGGCTGAAACAAATCTTCTTTCTTTTCTTGTTTTTGCACACTTAACTCTTCACCTTTCCCAATGTTTTCTTTACTATCCTTTGATATTTTGTTATTTTTCCGCTACTGATATGGACTTGAAATATTCAAATCATCTTTATCCTCATTTGGTATACAAAAAAATTGTGTAAAGGAAAGGTTGTCTTGTATCTTTTTAGGGAGTGATACTTATGGTAGCTGCTCATGATTGCATCATGTGTTGCCATGGCATTAAGTCTCTTACTTGTACTTGTAGCTAGAGAAGAAACCTCAGAGTGCCCACTTTTCCTTGAAAGTGAATCATCTAAACGCTGACATTTACGATTGATCTGTTGTTGTGTTTGTTCAAGGTCTTTCATTATATTCTCCAGACTAGGTGCCTTTTCCTTCTTTGGTAGAGCAAAAAGGTAGGTAATAATCTTCCATCCTTAATTCTAGCCATGAAACTAACTCGCTGTCCAAACTAAAAAGCAATCCAAATTGTAATGTACCCAACTGATTTCACCCAAGAGGCTGGCAGGATTGTGGCTCTGATACCACTAAAAGGTTCCCAACCCAAATCTAATACAATTTTTTCTGAGTTTGATTTTTGATTTGATTTTGACCAGCAAATAGGGAATTTGTTTTTTTGTTTGTTTTTGCTGTTTTATGAGTTTTTTTGTGATTTTTGGTGGTTTTCTAATTTTTTGAGGTTTTGTGCTTGATAATTGCGAAAAAGAAATAGATGCTAAAAGGACATAAATAACTGAAATAAAATTATGAATTCTGATTTTCCTAGGACAGCAAATGTAATTTTTAAAATTAATGAAATTGAACCACTGATTACATAGAATTTGCATACCCAAAAGCCAACGCTCAATTTATTGAATATTTAATTGTTGTAACCAAAGCATATACAATAAAGATTTGATATGAAATTTAATCTGCTCCTTAGTGGTCTGAAAACCCTAATTTTCAGCTAGGGTTTGACTGAAAATGACACCCAAATAGTACAGTCAGCTGGTGAATGCACTGAAATGATGATATTTGTTGATAAGAAACCCCAATCTGCAATTATATTCTGATAAATCACTACTGCAATCAATTCTAAATGCAAATTAACCTATGATAAAGACCAATGATGCCCAAATGGAAACCCTAAGTAGATTTCCGTGTTTTGTGAACTAGGTTTTCGTCCAATTCACTACCCTCCAAGGGATTTCATCCCCAGAAAACCTGTATGCTGCTGAAACCCTCTTCCAAAGCTCAGACCTGCAATTTGCTTTTGTCAAAATGAGAATAGAATGCCCAAAAAAGAGCTCAACATACTGCTTTATAACCTCCATGAGCTTTTTTTTTATAAAAAGCAATAAAATATTCCTCCCAAAAGGCTACACCCATCTTGAGGGTTTTTTTCATGAAAAGAAAGGGCCATTTTTTAAAAACAACTTGACTTACTAGGATGGGGGCCACTTTTCACTATTCCCTTTATAATTTTCTGTTACTATTCACTTTTACTATTCCATTAAAACAAACTTTAATATTTTCAATTTATCCCTGGATTCATCAACTGAACTCCAAATTGAAAGGCTCGTAAAGCTCCCAACTAAGCTCCACAGCCCTTGGTTGGATCCCCTAAACATTCTACTGACCTACGGGAACCCTAATAGTAGACTAACCTCCACTAGTCTAAGCTGCCTAAGGAAGGGACATTACACATATGAATATTTAAAATTTCCCTATATATTTTAAATTTTCCCTATTTTTTATATAGTCATCCCCTTTGCCATTGTAAGAGACCAGGTGTCTCTCAACCCAACCACCGACTGAGAATGCAACGTTTTTGTTTGTTTTCTGTAATTTTGATTTTTTTTTGGTTTTTGCAATAAAAGACAAATTGCGATTTTGCAAGGAAATGCTTGGAAAAATAAAATTGTTGTACCCCAAAATTAAATTTTTTGTTACACTAAGACATTTTGAAGAAATGAGTAAAAGTCTTGTTAAATTAGTCAAAAAAGGTCAAAATTTGGGTGTGCACGTCTTGCATGAGGGGTTAAAACACAAAATTTTCAAATTCTAACGATTTGGGTCTGCTCAGAGCAGCTTAACCTACAAAACCCATATCTCAGTTTTTCATCCCTAAAATTTAGCAAAACTGCTATTTTTAGAAAAAAAATTCGAAATAGTAACGTTTTCTGGGTTTTTCTGGGTTTCTTTCGAAATGGATACTGGCAAAATTTTCTAAAAATAGAAAGTTGGTCCGACTGGATCCAAACTAATTTTGATTGGCTCAAAATACGTCCATATCAGGCTAGTGCAGTCAGAATCTCAAAATAGTCAGTTTTGCCCTACTGGGTCTATTCTGCTTTTTCAGAAGCATGTATGGAGCTCTGAGGTCATCAATGGAGGTCAGCCGGCTGTCAGGCGTCAGATCCAATGATCAAATTTTCAAACTGAAGATGAAGTGATGAACATGAACGAAGAACAAGAAAGAAAATTGGAGAATCATGAAAATTTTCTAACACTGGCAAGTTTGGGCACCCCTGTTGAAGAAAGGCACCCATCTTTTTAGGGCATCAAATTTCAAAATTAGGGTTTGGACCTCCAATGGAAGTTGCTTAGTATTCAGTCAGCTTCGCGATGGATATCCCCGTCAGAGCGCCCGACAATCCAGTCTCCGGCAAATTTGAGTCAAAGTGTAAGGTATAGAATGAAGATCTGAAACTCGAAAGTCATGAATAAAATGATAATTTTTCTAAGTCTGGAGAAACTGGGCGCCCCAGTTGAAGAAAGGCGCCCAAACTTTTCAAGGGCTCAAACAGATAAATTTGCAGTCAAAGCTATAACGAGATGTCTTCAGAATGCAACAGACTTTCCAGTGAGCTATCCAGCACGACAAACGGAGCTCGCAGTCATCAGATTCAAAGAGCTGAACAGAGGATCTGATGAGAGTTGAAAGGGGAAATCCGAAAGCAAAGGTAAAAAATGTGAAAAATAAACTAACTTTGGTGAAACTAGGCGCCCTAGTTGAAGAAAGGCGCCCAAGCTTTTGAGGACCTGAAATCCACCTTTTGGCAGAAGTGTTTCCAAAAGACCCCTCCTGAAATCTTCTCAGCTTCGCAACGAGCCCGACCATTCATCAAACTGACGCCCGAAACTCCGGATTCAACAAGATCACCTGTAGGAGTGAAAGACATGAATAAAAGAATTTCTAAGTCTAGAAGAAGTGGGCGCCCCTGTTGAGGAAGGGCGCCCAAACTTTTGAAGCTCATAATGGTGGATTTTGCAGAAATAGCATCCTGGAATGCCTCACCAAAATCAGTCTGGCTATCCAACGAAATATTCAGACAGTCAGTCGGATCTACACAGCTCCCAGAATCGAAGATTCATCAGAAGATCAAAGGGAGAAAGAAGAACTTGGAAATCATGAAAATGGCTCTCTGGGAGAAATGGGCGCCCCTGGAAGGAAAAGGCTCCCATGAATTCGGAGGTCGAAATGAAGTCTTTTGCCGGAGGTGCCTCCAGAACTTCTTTCTCAGAATCAGTTGAGCTCCGCCATGAATCATTCAGCTCGCCTGTCGGTTCAATCTGTCAACAGGAAATCAGAGGCAAAGTTGCATGTCAAAATGAAAGAAATTTGAAAATATCAAAATTTTGACTAACACTGAAGGAAGTGAGCGCCCCAGTTGAAGAAAGGCGCCCAAATGTTCATGCCTTAGAGAATATTTTTGAAATTTTCAAAAGATTCAAAATTGCCAAGCAAAGAGAGGGGCGTCCAAGTTCAATGAACTGAAGATTTAGGGTTTTTGAAACAAAAACAAAAGAAAGCAAAACAAAAAACAAAACCCTAAGTCTATTTAACATCATTCTTTCATGTATTTTTCATTATTTTTGCAGGTAGCCTTCAAAGGAGAAAGTTGGAGCAGCAAGTTTAAAGAAGTTTTGTGATTCAAGAATCCATCTTTGCTGGTTTTACATCAGATTTTACAAACCAGCAAGTATAAACCCTTATTTTTTCAAGCTTTTTGTTCCAGAAGATCAAATTTTTCAAGCTGAAGGCTAAGGCTTTCCATTTTTCAGTCATCTGGGTCTTTTTGCCTTAATCTTCTGAAGAATTTTTCAAGAACTTCATCAAGTTGCAGCAAGTGCTTTTATTTTGCATGTCAGTGAAAACCTCAGTGCATTCAAATTTCAACCATCTAGATCCTTTCCAATCAGTCTTCTGAAGAAAACCCATATCGCAGTTTTTTTTCAAGAAAATTTCAAAACCTAGGGTTAGGCGCTTTTCAATCAAACGCCGATTTTGCAAATCTAATCAACTGGGTCCATTTCTAATCTTGTTCTTAACAAAACCGACATGCCAACTTTTTTTGGGAAAAATTGAAGAAATTAGGGTTTGCTGCTTTTCGCAAAATTTCAAAATTTTCAAAAGCGAACGATCTGGGTTATCTTGCATCGATATTCGAACAAAACCCATATCTCAAAAAATTTCTCAAAATTTTGTCCGTTGGAGCACAAAAATCAGCATTCTAAAATAGAAATTGCTCAAAACTTGTCTGAACCAGGCGAGTTTACAGTCATTCTTCGAAGTTTTCTCAAATGGAGTACACTCCCAATGTTTTCAAGTCCTGAATCAGCTCTCTTTCACAATTACATCAAAACAGCTGAGACAGACTTGCATCATATCGCCGGTGTTCATCTACATGACTTGAGAGAGCAGGCAACACTTCAATCAAGAACCTAGAACATTCGACTCCTCGCAGCAACGCCAATTCCTATATCGGCCAGAGCCTTGAGTTCGTAATCGCTAGCATTAAGCATTACAACCCGCTACTAGGGAGATCCAATCAGCAGATGGTAGATTGATTTGCAGTATAAAGCCTAATGTGATTGAAAAGTGCTTTTCCATTCCCCCATGGCCTGAAAGCGTTACTCTCTCAAAGGGTGAATGCGAAAGGATATGGAATGTGCATAAAGATAAATATAGCAAGAAGATTGCACAGAGATGGATGAAAGAAAAACATAAGACCTTGCCCAAGAACGTTGGGCGAGGGGAGTTCAAGGACGAGATTGCCATTATCATCACTTTGCTCAATAGGGTCACTGACTCAGAAGATGCCACCAAGTTTCAACCTTGGATGTTTTACGCCATACCCCACATCATGAGGAAAACCGAGTTCTATGACTGGCCTACTTTCATCAGTAACTGTCTACATCAGCAGATAACAGAATACTTCCAATTTCATGTATTCCACATGGTGTCATACCTAGTCTACCTAGTGGCCTATCAAGGCCAATTCAGAGGGTTGAACACTGAGGGATCATTGAGCGTACAGCACGTATATAACTACTATTCCCAGTTGGAGTTCACAAAGTCGTTGCACCACTACAAAAGGGTGAACGAGGCCTTCTTGATGTATACAGTGCGGGACTTCGACAATGAGCTGCATGTTCGTATCTCTTCAGTTGCTAGGGCAGCATTGGCGGAATGGGCGGATTGGTTTATACAGTTTCCTACCTTTACCTATCTCAGGGTTTATGGTTATTCAGGTGCCCCTCTCATGTTGCCAAGGTATCCGTCAGATGAGGTCATCTTCATGGAGTTCTTGAGGCAGGCTCATGGTGTCCACACAGTCTTGAGGAACAGAAAGAAACCCTCTCTCCATTTTCCATTAGGGTTGGGAATTTATACATGCAGAACTGTTGCGGATGCCAAGACAGTAGGAGAAGAGTTGGATAAATTCGGCCTCAAACCCTACAGCAAGAGACGATCATTTGATCCTCATGGTGTCTACGCTGGCCGATTGGAGAAGAAATACGATCATATAGCCGCACTTGAGGATTTTTGGGCTAACTGTGCAGATGAGTTCGAGGTGCGGAGACGTAGGTATAGTAGGCTCACTCTCCATCAGATGAAGGATTGCTTAAATGAAAATATAGAAGGGCTATCAAATGATGATGAAGATGTGCTTCTCCCGATGTACACTCAGAAACGAATTGAAGATCAGCCCTTACCACAAGTTAACTGGGCAAACAAGGAATCTCTTTCAGTTGAAGATAGAACAAGACAAGTTCTTGAGCATAGTAAGGTTTTCTTGGTCCTTAAAAGGAAAAACTCTATTCCAGTAGCAGAGCTGCCAAGGACAATTCCCTCTTCTTCCAGAGCACAGTCGAAAGAGAAGGGTAAAAGTCAGTCTCAAGAAGGCGTCAAAGGTAGTAGATCTAATAAAAATGTAAAATGAAGGTTGGATTTCTCAGGCATAGTCATACAGGAGCAGCCTACAGTTGATTCAGAAGTTCCTCCTGACGAGCCCATACCTCAGAATGAAACAGAGGAGCCACATACAACACATGTTTCTGTACCTTTGACAGGTTTTTCACCGATTCATATTGATCTTGATATCGAAGATGATGAAGAGATTACAGCAGCACCTCCTGAGGAAGTTAGTAAAGATACTACTGTGTCTTGGCTTGAGAACTCCTTAGGAAGGGTTAGGAGAAGGCCTTCATATCAAGTGAGTGTTGACCATCTCGATAACATCTATCAGGAACCTCCTAAGAAGAAGGCAAAGAAACAAGTTCACTTTGATAGGAATCTTGATAACGAGATAGTCATGGAGACTACAGTGCCCCCAGAAGATAAGAATAGCGATGAGGTGAATATGGATGACTTCGTCATGGTCAAGGCTAATCTCGGTAGAAATACCAGACATGCAGATTTGAGT
This sequence comes from Sequoia sempervirens, assembly GCA_007258455.2. Taxonomy (NCBI): domain Eukaryota; kingdom Viridiplantae; phylum Streptophyta; class Pinopsida; order Cupressales; family Cupressaceae; genus Sequoia; species Sequoia sempervirens. Next base: position 37,210 of record VDFB02056122.1, read on the forward strand.
CTCTTCAGAGTTGCATCAGAAAATCTTCAAGAAAGAGTACTTAAAGATGGAGAAGACAAGGCAGCCCTCAAGGCTGAAAATCAGCAGCTCAAGCTTTTCATTTCTAACCTTGTTCATGGTTCTTCACAAGCAACCCAGTTGCTGCCCCAGGTCTTGGAGACAACAGCTGATCACCATCAGTTAAGACAGCTGGTCATTTGTGGGAAAGAGACTCAAGAGTGTATCGAGAGCTTCATTGTCAGAGGAAAGGAGATCTTGGCTCGGATGTTCCAGATAAGAGAAAACGCTCATGAGCTACGTCAAGGTATCCAAGGATTTGAACAAACACTGGCTGAAGTAAAACCTAGGCATGAGATTATCATTGTTGATTTAGACACAGCCTACAGTTCAGCAGTTTCAAAGGAGCACAAGAGACAAATCCTTGCCTGGAGAGAGCGTCATGTTTTCAAAGTTAAAACCTATGAGAGGATATCCGAAGAATTCATCGCCTACAGACAAAGGGTGGTTGAAGCTCTTCTTTTCATCAGCGAATTCGTCTCAGAAATCCCTTCTCAATATAGTCTTGAAGATGGTTCCTACATCGGGCTTGAGGAAGTGCAAGTTCAGTTTCAGAGTGTTGTTCACAGTTGCAGTCCAGTTGGCGGAAGGATAGGCCATATTTCAATGATGTCAGCAAAGTTCGATAAAGCAACCAATGAGGTCGAAGATTTCGTGAGATCTATTGCAGATGCTGAAGATATTCTTGAAAAGCGGTGTTTTGCTGTTGATGGCATAGATGCACCGAACCGGGACAATTTCAAATTTCCTAGCGGATGTGATCGAGCTTTAAAACAGCTTTCTTCTAGAAGCTTTCTTTCCCGCTTTCTTTCTATTCTTGGAATGATCCTTATCCATTCTTTGAGGATAGAAAGAGGATAAGACGTAATAGTTGGCGTTTCCCACTTTTTATGCTTTCTAGGGTTTTAGATGTTATCTTCTTTCTAGATTTAGTAATAAAGCTTGCTTGCTGAGCAAGCCCTAGATTGTGAAAGCAAGGAGATTTTAGGGTTCCCTACTCCTCTGCTTCTCTATAAATAAGAGCCTTTGCTCATTTAGTTTCTTGAACCGTGCTAGTGAGAATAAAACGCTGAGCCTATTGTGCCTTCTATTTGTTGCTCAAGTATTGTTCATTTGTGTTGTGATAAGCAAATTGTTGAGCCTCTTTAGCCAACAAGGAGTTAGTGTGATTGCTGTTTTCTATTGTGTTAAGAATAAGTTTGCAAGCTTCCTTAGCTGCAATTTCTTGTTCAAGGCATGTTAGAAGTGAGCTTTGTTTCAGAGATGAGTAATAAAATCATGAGCCTCTTATGCCTTGGTCCAAAATCTCAGATTTCCGTTCTACTTTTATGATCTTTATTTCAGCTTGCAGTGAAGTGTGTAGGTGTTCGTTGAAAGAGAGATTATTGAAGTATTTTTGTCAGAAAATCTACCTTGTTAATTTTTAACTTCTCTTGCTCTGCTATTACTTGAGAGGTTAGGAACGTCTTTAGTTTAAGATAGTCGTAGTTGAACTTCTTATATCGGAAAATCTCAGCTGCGGCGTTTGTGTTTAAAAAACCTTGTGCTCTAAGCTAATCAAAAAGATAGGCAACTTAGTTTAGTTTCTTTTCTTTCAAACACCATCAGCAAGAGGGAGCTTCCCCTCCTAATTTGAAGAGCAGTTTATCTATGCATAGCTGTCCGTTTTCAAATCCGCATACTAGAGGTGCGAATTTAAACGCCAACAGTTTTTGCCATTTCATCCATACTTAATCAAATTTTCACTTTCCTGTGTTTGCTTCAGAACTTTGCAATTCAACTCTTGTTGGACCCTCCGTTCGGCTCCTCGAACAATGTAGGCTGAATTGAAGCTTCTTTCTTCGCATGTTGTATTATTCTATCCAGCTGCTCAGGATGATCACGAAGGTACTCTAGCTGAGAAATCTGCATTTTTGTCTTCATCAAGGAGTCTACAATATCAAACTTGGCTGGAAATGGGTCTTGAGCAACTACTTTAGCATTCTCTTGTTCTCTAGCTCTCCACCTCTCTTCTTCTTCCTTTTGTTACACTTAGACATTTTGAAGAAATGAGTAAAAGTCAGAAAATTGTTACACTTATACATTTTGAAGAAATGAGTAAAAGTCTTGTTAAATCAGTCAAAAAGGTCAAAATTTGGGTGTGCACGTCTTGCATGAGGGGTCAAAACACAAAATTTTCAATTTCTAACGATCTGGGTCTGCTAAGAACAGCTTAACCTACAAAACCCAGATCTCAGTTTTTCATCCCTAAAATTTAGGAAAACTGCTATTTTTAGAAATTTTCTCGAAATAGTAACGTTTTCTGGGTTTTTCTGGGTTTCTTTCGAAATGTATACTAGCAAAATTTTCTAAAAATAGAAAATTTCTAAAAGTAGAAAGATGGTCCGACAGGGTCCAAACTGATTTTGATTGGCTCAAAATACGTCCATATCAGGCTGGTGTAGTCAGAATCTCAAAATAGTTAGTTTTGCCCTACTGGGTCTATTATGCTTTTTCAGAAGCATATCTGGAACTCCGAGGTCTTCAATGGTGGTCAGCCGGTTGTCAGGCGTCAAATCCAACATTCGAAGCATTCGACAGAAGATGAAATGATGAACATGCACGAAGAATGAGAAAGAAAATTGGAAATTCATGAAAATTTTCTAACACTGCTGAGTTTGGGCGCCCCTGTTGAAGAAAGGCACCCACCTTTTTAGAGCATCAAATGTCAAAATTAGGGTTTGTGCCTCTAGTCAAACTTGTTCAGTTCTCTGCCAGCTCCGCGATGGATTCGACGGTACAGTCAACAAATTACGCAGTCATCCAGAATTTGAGGCTGAACAGGAGGTATCCGCACAGAGGTCAGAACGAGGAAAGTTGAAAAATATCAAAATTTGACTAAGTGTTGAGGTTTTGGGCGCCACAGGTGAAGAAGGGCGTCCAACTTTTTGAAGCACCTTCTCCAGCAGTCAGGGTTCAAAAGTATGCTCAATCTCTTCAATGTTCAGTTGGCTTCGACACGCCGATCTCCGTCAGATCATCCGACTGCCCAATCTCCAGCAAATTCAAATCGAAGACGAAGGTTCAAAATGAAGGTTTCAAACTGGAAGGCGAAAATCATAAAAAAATGGCTAAGTCTGGTAAAAGTGGGCGCCCCTGGTGAAGAAGCGCACCCAAGTTTTCAAGGGGTCAAACGAATGAATTCACAGAAGAGTGTCTAACGTGATCTCTTTGTAGTTGATCCAACTTTCAAACGAGATGTCCAGCACACCTATCGGAGCTCGCAGTCACAAGATACGAGGAGCCAAACGGAGGGTCCAACAAGAGTTGAATTTCAAAGTTCTGAAGCAAACACAAGAAAGTGAAAATTTGATTATGGATGAAATGGGCGACCCCAGTCAAAAAAGGCGCCCAAGCTTTTGAGAGGTAAAAATTCACTTTTCGACAAAATCTCTCCCAGAAAACCCCTCCTCATTTTTCGTCAGCTTCGTAACGAGCCCAACCATCAGTCAATCCGACGCCTAGAACTCCAGATCTGATGAGATCATCTGAAGAAGATTAAAGGTGATGAAAATGAAAATAATTCTAAGTCTGGTAAACATGGGCGCCCCTGGTGAAGAAGGGCGCCCAAACTTTTGAGCTCTAAGATGATGGAATTCATAAAACGCAGTCTCCAGGATCATCTCGTTGATTTCAGCTAAGCTATCCAGTGAGCTTGTCAGCCAGTCAATCGGATCAGCGTAGCCCCGGGAATAGAGAATTCATCAGAAGATCAAAGGGATATGAAGAACTTGAAAATCATGAAAAAATGACTAACACTGTGAAAGTTCGGAGCCCCTGGAGGAAATGGGCTGCCATGAATTTGAAGGTCAAAACGAAGTTTTTCGCCAGAGGTGCCTCGAGAACAATCTTCTCAAAATCAGGCAGGCTACGCGATGAATCATTCAGCTCGTTCATCAGATCAATCTAGAAGCCAGAGATCAAAGTCAATCCAGGGGTCAAAATGGAAGAAAACTTGAAAAAACAAAAACTCAAAAAAGTGGTTAAGTTTAAATGAAGTAGGCGCCTCTAGCCAAGAAGGGCGCTCAACTTTCAATGCCTTAGTAGAATTTTCAAAGTTTTCAAAGTTTCAAAATGGCAAGGGAAAGACGAATGTCTAAATTCATTGAATAAGGAGATTTTAGGGTTTGAAGATTAAAGCAAAAGAAAGCAAATATATTTCAAGCCCTAAATCTATTTAAGACATCTCTTCCATTCAGTTTTCATCATTTTTGTAGGTGGCATTCAAAGAGGAAAAGTGGAGCAGCAACTTTGAGGTTTTATTTCAAGATTCAAGAGCCCAAGGTTGCTGATTTTCATAAATAATTTTCAGACCAACAACATAAGACCTTGCTTTTTCATGCTTTTTCATCCAGAAGATCAAATTTTTGAAGGAGAAGGTCAAAGATTTTAATTTTCAGCCATCTGGGTCTCTTCTTCTCGTTCTTCTGAAGAATTTTTCAAGAAACTTTCATCAAGTTGCAGCAGCTGCTTTTTCCTTGCATGTCAGTGAAATCCTCAGAGTTAGCAAATTTTAATCATCTAGGTCATCTCAAAACAATCTTCTGAAGAAAACCCATATCACAGCTTTTTCAAGAAAATTTCAAATTCTAGGGTTGGCTGCTTTTTCGATCAGCCATCAGTGTTTTTCATATCTGATCAACTGGGTCCATTTCTAATTGTATTCTGAACAAAACCCAGGTGCCATCTTTTTTGGTGAAAAAATTGAAGAAATTAGGGTTTGCTGCTTTTTTAGTCAAAATTCAAGATTTTAAGAAACGGACGATCTGGGTTGTCTTGCAACGAAATTCTAAGCAAAACCCATATCTCAGAAAAATTCCAAAAATTTGTCCGTTTGAAGACAAAAAACCAGCATTCTAAAAATAGAAACTTGCTCAAGACTTGTCTAAACATAGGCGAGTTTACAGTCATTCTTCAAGGTTTTCAATATGGAGTACACTCCCCTCGACTTTAAGACCGAATCAGCACTATGTCAAAACTTCATCATCTCAGTTGAAGAAACGAGAGAAAGTGTGATATTAGAAAAAGGAAAGGTATCAGAAAAGAGTTGTGCAATACTCTTCTGTTGGAAATCAAGAGAGGTGTCAGAAACATAAAGTTGCAGAGCCGCCAAGTTATCAATTAGTGAGTCATCTTTTTGGGCAGCGATGTTCTGCAAGAATAGAACTCATAAAACAATTGAAGAAGTGAAAGATTCTCCAAGGGAGAAGAGATCTTGGAGAATCAGAATATTGCCTTAGTTGGCATAGATGCACCGAACCGGGACACAATTTCCAATTTTCTAGCGGATGAGATCAAGCTTTAAACCAGCTTTCTTCTAGAAGCTTTCTTTCCCGTTTTCTTTCTATTCTTGGAATAATTCTTATCCATTCTTTGAGAAGAGAAAGAAGATAAATGTAATAGTTGGCGTTTCCCGCTTTTCCCTGCTTTCTTAGGTGTTAGACGTTATCTTCTTTCTAGATTTAGAAATAAAGCTTGCTTGCTGAGCAAGCCCTAGATTGTGAAAGCAAGGAGATTTTAGGGTTCCCTACTCCTCTGCTTCTCTATAAATAAGAGCCTTTGCTCATTTAGTTTCTTTAAACCGTGATAGTGAGAACAAAACGAGCCTATTGTGCCTTCTATTTGTTGCTCAAGTATTGTTCATTTGTGTTGTGATAAGCAAATTGTTGAGCCTCTTTAGCCAACAAGGAGTTAGTGTGATTGTTGTTTTCTATTGTGTTAAGAATAAGTTTGCAAGCCTCCTTAGCTGCAATTTCTTGTTCAAGGCATGTTAGAAGTGAGCTTTGTTACAGAGATTTGAGTAATAAAATCATGAGCCTCTTTTGCCTTGGTCCAAAATCTCATATTTCCGTTCTACTTTTATGATCTTTATTTCAGCTTGCAGTGAAGTGTGTAGGTGTTCGTTGAAAGAGAGATTATTGAAGTATTTTTGTCAGAAAATCTACCTTGTTAATTTCTAAATTCTCTTGCTCTACTATTACTTGAGAGGTTAGGAACGTCTTTAGTTTAAGTTAGTCGTAGTTGAACTTATATCGGAAAATCTCAGCTGCGGCATTTGTGTTTAAAAAACCTTGTGCTCTAAGCTGATCAAAAAGATAGGCAACTTAGTTTAGTTTCTTTTCTTTCAAACACCATCAGCAAGAGGGAGCTTCCCCTCCTAATTTGAAGAGCAGTTTATCTGTGCATAGCTGTCCGTTTTCAAATCCGCATACCAGAGGTGCAAATTTAAACGCCACAAGTTAACTGGGCAAACAAGGAATCTCTTTCAGTTGAAGATAGAACAAGACAAGTTCTTGAGCATAGTAAGGTTTTCTTGGTCCTTAAAAGGAAAAACTCCATTCCAGTAGCAGAGCCGCCAAGGACAACTCCCTCTTCTTCCAGAGCGCAGTCGAAAGAGAAGGGTAAAAGTCAGTCTCAAGAAGGTGTCAAAGGTAGTAGATCGAATAAAAATGTAAAAAGAAGGTTGGATTTCTCAGGCACAGTCATACAGGAGCAGCCTACAGTTGATTCAGAAGTTCCTCCTGACGAGCCCATACCTCAAAATGAAGCAGAGGAGCCACCTACAACACATGTTTTTGTACCTTTGACAGGTTCTTCACCAAAATTCTTGAAACTGAGATCTGGGTTTTGTAGGTTAAGCTGTTCTTAGCAGACCCAAATCGACAGAAATTGAAAATTTTGTGTTTTGACCCCTCATGCAAGACGTGCACACCCAAATTTTGACCTTTTTGACTGATTTAACAAAACTTTTACTCATTTCTTCAAAGATTTTCCGATATAAGAAGAGCAGTTTATCTGTGCATAGCTGTTCGTTTTCAAATCCGCATACCAGAGGTGCGAATTTAAACGCCAACAAAAATAAAATACCAAACGATTAAATACTACAGAATACAACTTAGATTTCGATGCTAGATGATTTATTGATCTTCCAGAATAATTACAACTGCGAGATTCAAACATACAATAAAAAGGCAAGCTATTTATTAAGGAACCTGAAAAATCTTGCAGTCGCCTGTAGAGGAGCTTGAAATGGTACGGCTGAATGAAATAAACAATCTTCTAACCCAGAAATCAATGCATATGCTCCAGAAACCCTAGGCGTCCAAAATGATGAAACCAAAAGACCAAAAGCTCAGGCGTTTTTGTCTGGAGAAGTACGGACTTTGCTGCAGCAGAAGTACGGCCTGTACCAACAAATAGGAAATCCGTACTTTCTTGAAAAGTGTGCCAAATGGTCAGGAAATAGTCGCCACTGAATATGAAACCCTTTTGGAGAAGTTCAACCCAAATCCTTGATAAAAATCTTCACAATAAGCTCTATATGACTTCTGAATGAAGCCACTCTGTTGACAAGCTTCAACTGGTATTGCACAGTCTCAGTATGTCTAATTCTGAAGAGGGAACGTTCTTCAAAACCCGATGATATGTAGAAACCCTTGTTTCACAAACCCCAATGCTCTTAGAGAGAAATAAAGACAAATTAGAATAATCATGAATGAATGAGTTCGATTTGCCTTGTGAAATATATAACTGCTCTCAATAAGTCGACCTCTCTTCAAAAAGCAATTAATGAGCATTCAAAACATTAATTAAATCGCCCTTTAATGACTTAGGCAGAATAATTAAATAATGGCGTCCTTTTTCCAAATGAGTATTAAAATACTCATTTAATATTAATTCATCTCCTTATTATAAAGTATTAATAATACTTTATAATTTGCCATTAAATAATTACATTTAATTATTTCCATTAAAGTGACTTTATATTATAAAGTCAAATTAATAAACTTTAATAATTATCAAATGCCTCAATATTTACTGTTTGCTCATCAAATTATCAAACCGGGTCAAAATTGAGCTGACCAACTGAATTAGGTGCCCTGCCAAAAATAGCAACTCCTGCCTGCCGGACTTACTATAAATCACTCTGAAAGTGTCTGCTAAGGCCCAAACCCAAATCAACTGCTGGAGTAATGTTCCCAAACACTAGATAACTGCCTCAAGTGATCTTCTAATCACATCTATTAGCCTACGAAGGTTTGAGTAATAGGCTAACCCCTAAATCAACTGTACTGCCTAGGAAGGGGACATTACAGTCCGCCCTCCCTGAAATTGCTTGTCCTCAAGCAATCTCAGCTCTGGATGCTATAAAATCTCCTCTGACTCCCATGTGGCATCCTCAACCGGCAAGTCTCTCCACTTAATCAAATACTCTCTAATGACCCACCTCCGAAGATGTCTCTCTCTAACATCGAGGATGGCCTCAGGCACTAATATCAACTTCCCCTCGTCATCAAGGGGTGGCAGTACTAGAGAGGGAATCACATGCTGACCCAACGACTTCTTTAGGCGTGAAACGTGAAACACATTGTGAACCCTGCTATCCACCGATAAATCCAACTCATATGCAACCTCGCCCACTCGCCTGATCACTCAAAATAGACCATAGTAACGAGGTTTCAACTTCTCTACACCACTCTTCCGCAGAGTGGACTGTTGATAGGGTTGTAACATGAGATAAACCATGTCACCCACTGCAAAGGAACGCTCAACCCTTTTCTGATCAGCATATTGCTTCTAATGATTTTGTGCCCACTGAATATTGTCTCTAAGAGACCTCCAAATATCCTGCTGATCCTACATCATATCACCTGCACTAGGCACTCTGCTATCACTCAACACCAAATCTAAAAGGTTGGGCGCCTCATACCCATACAATGCCATGTAGGGTGTCATCTGTATAGTCATGTGCTGAGTAGAGTTATAACAATACTCACAGAGGTATATCCACCTCACCCAAGCTCTCTGCTGTCCACTATATAATTGCGCAGATATCCTTCCACCCACTTATTGACAATTTTCGTCTGTCCATCTGTCTGTGGATGGTAGCTGGTACTAGGTGTTAGTTATGTTCCACAAAGTCTGAACAACTTCTGCCAAAAGTTGCTCATGAACCAACTGTCTCTATCGCTGACTATAGTCCGAGGCAAACCATGTAACCTGAATACCTCTCTGAAGAAGAGCTTTGCAGTCTACGATGCTGTGAATGTAGTGGTGATCGAGAAGAAGTGTGCATATTTTGTCAGCCGATCAACAACCACGTAAATATAATCTTTACTTTGGGCTTTCAGCAAACCCGTGATAAAGTCCATCGATAAAAATTCCCACTTCCTGTCAGATATCGGAAGTGGCTGAAGCAATCCAGCAGGATATGTGTGTTCCTATTTGTTCTGCTGGAAAACAAAACACTCTCGTACATACTGAAGAACATCAGTCTTTATCCCTTTCCAAGTAAACCGTTCCTGTACCAGCTTATATGTTTTAAAATAACCGAGATGGCCTACCATAGGAAGATCATGAAAGGCTCTCAGAACTGTACCCTCAACTCTGACTCAGGAACCAAGAGAATCCGCCCCTTGTAAATGATCAAGTCATTCACAACGATGTATCTACTATCCTGCTCTATCCCATCAACTATGCTAGAAGCCCATGGGTTCTTAGCATACTCAGTAATAATCCAGTGCCTCCAATCCTCGGAGATTTGTGCCATAGCATTCAAGTGAGGTCTACGAGACAAGGCATCAACTACAACATTCTGCTTCCCCTTAATAAAGGTGATGTCAAAATCATATGATTGCAGTTTGTTGACCCACTTTTGTTGTCTTTCATTTAGGTCTCGCTGTCCAAGAAGTGTTTCAGGCTGTTATGGTTTGTACGCACACTGAACTTACTGCCCACCAAGTATTGCCTGAACTTAGCCAAAGCATGCATAATGGCTAACATCTCCTTGTCATAGATGTTGTAAAACCTCTCCCAACCCCTAAGCTTCCTACTCTCAAAAGCAATAGGGTGTCTCTCCTGCATCAAAACGGCACCAATGCCCTCCCCTGAGGCATCACAATACAAGTCAAATGACTTCATAAAGTCTAGTATTGCTAACACTGGACATGAAGTCATAATCACCTTAAACCTGTCAAAGCACTCCTGAGCCTATGATGACCAAGCAAATGCCCCTTTCTTTGTCAAATCAGTAAGGGGTGCGGCGTGACGTGAGAACCCGCTAACAAATCTCCTGTAAAAAGCACATAACCCAATGAATCCTCTGAGCTGGGTAAGGTTCTTTGGTACTGGCCACTCTACTATAGCTCGGACCTTCTCAAGGTCCATACTGACTCCCTTGGCACTAATGATGTGGCCAAGATACAACAACTCAGCCATGCCTAGCTCACACTTGGACTCCTTGGCATACAAGGACTCCTCAGCCAAAATACCTAGAACTGTATCCAAGTGAGCTAAATGCTCCTCCCATGACCTACTGTATACCAGAATGTCATCGAAGAAGACCAACACAAATCTCCGTAGCTGAGAACTGAAGACCCTGTTCATTGTAGCCTAAAAGGTAGCAGGTGCATTGGTTAGACCGAAAGGCATAACCAAGAACTCGAAGTGACCGCAATGGCATCTAAAAGCGGTTTTCTCTATGTCCTGCTCCCTCATCCGAATCTGATGGTACCCGGATCTCAAGTCAATCTTCGTGAAGAAGATAGCACCGTGCAACTCATCGATGCGGGGTATCGGGTACCTGTTCTTAATTGTTTTCTTATTGAGCTGGCGGTAATCTATACACATCCAAAGTGATCCATCCTTTTTCTTCACCAATACAACCGATGAAGCAAAAGGTGACTTGCTAGGTCTGATATGCCCCATAGCCAACAACTCACTGATTGTTTTCTCTATCTCATCCTTGAGGCATTTCGGATGTCTGTAGGGTGTGATCATAATGGGCTTTGCGCCCTTCAACTCGATAATATGCTCGGTGCCTCTGTCTAGAGGTTTGTCAAGCGGAATGTCACTAAACACTTTAGAGTGTTTAGTCCTTAGTATCTGAATGTCGAGATGGCACTCAACCTTCTGCTGCTCCTGTTGTGTTGCTCCTGCTATGCTGGTAACAACATACACTCTGCAGCCCAATCTACCATATCATGACGAATGAGTCTCTCCATCCATCTGAAAGACACCATACTCAGACTACTCTCTCTGATGGCTTTAATGACATGTGGTTTCCCATTTACCTTGAACTTCATCTCCATGTCTCGAAGATTGAGTGTGAACTCACCCAAATCGTGTAGCCATGCCATCCCAAGTACCACATCAGTATCTCCCATATTAACAACGTAGAATTCAACCTTGAACTCATAGTTGTTTAGCCGCATTGGAAGATCTGTTATCTTTCTATCACATTTGAGGGTGTACCCATCAGCCACCTTGACTCGAATACCCTCAAACTCCTCTATCTGTATACCTCGTCTCTCTACCAACCGTGCATCTATAAAGTTATGAGTAGCACCAGTGTCAAGTACAGTGATCACTTTCTGACCTGCTAGGAGCCCACGTAGTCTAAAAGATCCATCTCTCTGAAGACTAGTCAAATGTCTCCTGTAACTTTCTTCCTCCCTCATTTTCACCATTATTTTCAGACCTTTCATCATCTGAATGCTCTGAATCAGCTTGCTGGTCTGACAGATCAGATTGCTCTTCACCCTCATAAAACAACTCCATCTGGTTATTTTTCACTTTGGGACGAAGAGGGCATACATGCTTCTCATCATAAGGTTCCTTGCACCAAAAACACAACTTTTTCTTGCGTAAATCATTTAATGTTTCCTTGTCAAATGGTGGTGCATTTCATTTCTTAGGATCAGGTGGATCCCTCTTCCTGTCAAATGGCCTATTCCTGTCAAATGATCTATTAGGCCTCGTATAAGGTGTTGAGCCTAAAGAGAACTTGCTGCGAGGTGCTGCGAGGTGCTGCAAGCTCCATACTGTGTGTCTTCCTCGTGGACTCCTGAAGAGTAGGAGGATCAAATGCCTTGACCCAACCTCTCATTGGCTCAAACAATCCCTTGATGAAGAGAATGACAAGTCTCTTCTCTGAAATGCCTGTCACCATGATTGTAACCCTCTGAAATTCACCGATGTAGGAATCCAAACTATCTGTCTGTCTGAGCTGAGCTAGCTCTCTAAAATAAAGTTCTGGATCCTTTTTGTCAAAACGCTCTATGAGCTTGCTGGTGAACTCCTAGTACGTAGTAATTGCGAGATGACCAAGTGTGTACATGCCGTGATGCCACCAGTCATGCGCCAACCCATCAACATGCAGTGTAGCAAACTTAATGGCCTCGTCCTCCTGCATAGGTCTCAATGATAGGTAATTGTCTAACTTTTGTACCCAAGACCTCGTTGAACTCTTATCAAAGCCATCAAAGTAAGGCAAGATAATTTTGATGACTACATGTTGAAGATCCATGTTCACCTGTGGCTGTGGCTGCTGGTGCTGAGGAGCTCTGCGATCAAATCTACCTCCCCCTCTGGGCTTATGCACATCCATGAACTCATGAAAAGACAAAGACTGCCTGATCTCAAGTGCCAATGTTGAGTACTCTCCAAAGAATCTGGTCACATCTGCCACCGACATGCCGTGATGTGGATGAAACTCAGGTTGGTGACCCTGCTGCTCTGCCTCCGGCGTCGAAGGTGCCTCTCTAGATATAAATGTAGGTTGTCCAGGCCTACGCTCATGAAAGATAGGTGACGACTACCGCTATGCTGACACCAGTGGCTGGTCTATGCCTGTAGTCCCGCTCATCTATCCTATCTGAATATAGTGCTGCTGAGGCAGAGTACACTGCCTCATTGTGCCCATCAACTGGGACATCATGTCCATATTATCATGCCTGCGTCTGAACTCATCATCAGAAATCTCACCTCCGGCATGCTCTTTCCCCGGATCCCTACGTGTCTTTGTACGAATCTCACGATCTGCCATCAGTGTAGTGACACTGTTCTCACTACTATTTGAACTGGATCTGTGAATACCCAGAACCCTTGATACTGTCTCACCTTCAAGAATAGGTGGACCTGTCCAATCTTCAATTTTGCCTGTTCCTCTACCCTTACTGTAGAAGATAATGTCTCTACTCATGAAAAAGCTTTGAAAAAGCACACATCTGACTGAAAAAAGCAACTAAAAAAGCACAGGATGGCAGGAAAACTGTGCTTTGATACCACTGTAAGAGACCAGGTGTCTCTCAACCCAACCACTGACTGAGAATGCAAAGTTTATTTTTGTTTTCTGTATTTTTGATTTTTTTGGTGGTTTTTGCAATAAAAGACAAATTGTGATTTTGCAAGGAAATGCTTGGAAAAATAAAATAAAATATCAGACGACTAAATACTACAGAATACAGCTTAGATTTCGATGCTAGATGATTTATTGATCTTCCAGAATAATTACAACTGTGAGATTCAAACATACAATAAAAAGGCAAGCTATTTATTAAGGAACCTGAATAAGCTTGCAGTCACTTGTAGAGGAGCTTGAAATGGTACGGCTGAATGAAATAAGCAATCTTCTAACCCATAAATCAATGCATATGCTCCAAAAACCCTAGGCGTCCAAAATGATGAAACTAGAAGACCAAAAGCTCAAGCGTTTTTGTCTGGAGAAGAAGTACGGCCTTTGCTGCAACAGAAGTACAGCCTGTACCAGCAAATAGGAAATCCGTACTTTCTTGAAAAGTGTGCCAAATGATCAGGAAATAATCACCACTAAATATGAAACCCTTCTAGAGAAGTTCGACCCAAATCCTTGATAAAAATCTTCACAATAAGCTCTGTATGACTTCTGAATGAAGCCACTTTGTTGACAAACTTCAACTGGTATTGCACAGTCTCAGTATGTCTAATTCTGAAGAGGGAACGTTCTTCAAAACCCGATGATCTGCAGAAACCCTTGTTTCACAAACCCCAATGCTCTAAGAGAGAAATAAAGACAAATTAGAATAATCATGAGTGAATGAGTTCGATTTGCCTTGTGAAATATATAACTCCTCTCAATAAGTCGACCTCTCTTCAAAAAGCAATTAATGAGCATTTAAAACATTAATTAAATTGCCCTTTAATGACTTAGGTAGAATAATTAAATAATGGCGTCCTTTTTCCAAATGAGTATTAAAATACTCATTTAATATTAATTCATCTCCTTATTATAAAGTATTAATAATACTTTATAATTTGCCATTAAATAATTACATTTAATTATTTCCATTAAAGTGACTTTATATTATAAAGTCAAATTAATAAACTTTAATAATTATCAAATGCCTCAATATTTATTGTTTGCTTATCAAATCATCAAACCGGGTCGAAACTGAGCTGACCAATTGAATCAGGTGCCCTGCCAAAAATAGCAACTCCTGCCTGCCTGACTTACTATAAATAGTATCTATAAATCACTCTGAAAGTGTCTGCTAAGCCCCAAACCTAAATCAACTGCTGGAGTAATGTTCCCAAACGTTGGATAACTGCCTCAAGTGACCTTCTAATCACATTTGTCAGCCTATGAAGGTCTGAGTAATAGGCTAACCCCTAAATCAACTGTACTGCCTAGGAAGGGGACATTACAGCCATCCCCTGCTGTCCCAAGAAATGACCAGAAAAATCAGAGACTCTAAAACGTATCACCTCATCCCCTACTATCCCCATCCCAGAAACTTGGGGTAACCTAGCATTATACTTCTACTCACTATAAATGGATAATGAGCAATTAAAACAAAAGTGCACGAGGTCTTGGTGGGTATAAAGTATGAATTTAGGAGCCAAGAGAATATGAATTAGGCTTAGAGCAAGCGCATAGGCAAAGATATTAGAGTTTAACCAAGCTTGCAAATACACACAGATAGCCATCAGAGGAGCCCAAAGCTAAAACATACACCCAAAATATAAGGATATGTCACAAAGGCCAAAGAAACCAAAAGATTTAGCATTAAGAATAAGAATGCAAACATTCCAACTAAGAAGATTTCACTAAAGCACATACACCTACAAATTGAGCACATCTAGAACAAAGGCAACAGTAGGGTATACCAAGAAATGCATGAAAACAAGAATAAGCAACAAGACCTAGAGGCAATAAGCCTTCACAAGCAATATGTGTGCATAAACAAACCCAAGACCAAGAACACAAAGCCTAACAATTGATGACAATCCAAAGGATTGGGCCTGAAGGTGAAGCACAAACCAAGATGCATACATAACACTCAAAGCACACACGCACTATAAAGGGCAAACTCAAAGTTGAGCCAACACTCAGTAACATTAAGGTTGTTTGAGCTTAGATTTTGGCTAATTGCCTCCTTAGCACTAGTAGTGCTTCCTTCCTAATTTGTTTCTTTTATGATGGTGGGCATTCAAAAAGTGGTCAATGCATAAGAAGTTTCAAAAAGTATAAATGAGAAAAGGAAAGGAAGTGCATGTATTATGTCTGATCAAATCCAAAATGTGAGGCTTAAATATATCTAAAAGCAAAGGCAAATAAAGAAAAGCATAAATTAGTTTACATCTGAACTAACATAGCCACGGACTAATGAGATGTCTACTTGTCAGCTTGACCATACCAAGTACCCACGATCTATCTAATAATTTTATACATAGACATGAAGCATCCCAAAAATATAACTAGGAGAATATTGTATGCTTTTGTACTTAAGTTTATAGAATATGAATTTTAGCTAAACAAAAGGCCTCTTATGCATGTCAGCTACAATATAAGATACCAGAACATTAAAATCAACCACCTTGGTCCCGATGGCTTAATTTATAGCCTAACAATATAGTTGAAAATTTTCAAAGTTAAATATGATAAAACTCATTGCCGTACCTTTTGGCATCGAAATTTGTTGGTTTGAATGGTAAGGTTTGTAACAACATGGTTCTCCTGATAAGAAAAAGAACATTGATATATTACTCAAAGGATCAGTAATTCAGATTCCTCCAATAAATAACACCGTCCAATGACAAGAAAGAACAAAAGAATGTTTGTCATTGTTGACAATCAACTAAAACTGAATAGTGTAAATAGGAGCCAAAATGAACTCATTTACCTATATGAGTAAAAACAATGTGTATATACACAGCTTAATTACCATCAAAGAATACACCAAAAAGACAAGAAGTGTGTAGGTAGAACATGCCAGCTGCCAGGACTGTCTAGGATTGCATTGCATGGCATTCTAAGTTTTTGTTTTCTCTGTTTTACTAATAAATATATTTCATTAACCATCTTTCTCAATAATGGGTATTTCACGATACTGTGGGTTATTTATAAAAATGAGCAACTAGTTTCATGATGTCCATTGCAGATTCAGTTACAGAATTGCTCAAAAGGAGTCAACCTAAAAGATCATTGAACCATCCATTCAGATATCTCCAGCTAGGTATGAAAAATTAGTCCTATAAGAATTATGGCATGAACAAAGGTTAATATTGAATAGCATTCTCAATAATCAGACTAGACATCAATTTGGTCCATAAAGTCATCCATAAGGACATGATTGGAGGAAGATGGCCCTTATGCTAAAGCAGGCCAATTAGTTCACCAAACTTAATTTAGCAGTACACACAAGATACACACATAAAGATTGCTTACCTTTTTTTAGATGAAAAAGTATACCTCGGGAGCATAGCAAAATGAACTAAAGATTGTTATTTTCTCAGGGATTCTAACTTCAATTTTTAAATATACACAGAATATTGATATAATGGGAAAGGAAATGTAAAGAACTAAAAAGAAATGAGGACCAATGATACTGAAGCCAACATTTTGTAACTCACCATAATAGTCAAATATCACCTGCAACATAGAAACGAGCAAACAAATAAGAGTTCAACCCTCTAAGATGGACCATCAAATAATAATAAATTTCCAAAATATAAATCATTGTAGGATGCACTTCTTAAAACAATAAATGAGATATTAAGTAAAGAATCAAAAAAATTGTGAATGAAAGAAAGCAAATGCATAGAATACTGGAAGTTCAAAATGAAATGACAAATGTCAAATACTCATAACATACATTACCAGAAGCCTTCATTAACCTGGTTGGAAGATTAAAAGATGAATGTACAGAATGGTGGAAATAAATTTAAGAAGCAGTCCAAGCAGTAATCATCTTTGTAGAGGGAAGTCCAAACAAAAGCAGGAATAAACTACAATAAATTTCCAAAATATAAATCATTGTAGGATGCACTTTGTTGGCGTTTAAATTCACACCTCTGGAATGCGGATTTGAAAACGGACAGCTATGCACAGATAAACTGCTCTTCAAATTAGGAGGGGAAGCTCCCTCTTGCTGATGGTGTTTGAAAGAAAGTAAACTAAAACTAAGTTGCCTATATTTTTTGATCAGCTTAGAGCACATGGATTTTTAAACACAAACGCCGCAGCTGAGATTTTCTGATAAGAAATTTCAACTATGACTAACTTAAACTAAGGACGTTCCTAACCTATCAAGTAATAGCAGAGCAAGAGAAGTTAGAAATTAACAAGGTAGATTTTCTGACAAAAATACTTCAATAATCTCTTTTTCAACGAACACCTACACACTTCACTGCAAGCTGAAATAAAGATCATAAAAGTAGAACACAGATAACGGAAATCTGAGATTTTGGACCAAGGCAAAAGAGGCTCATGATTTTATTACTCAAATCTCTGAAACAAAGCTCACTTCTAACATGCCTTGAACAAGAAATTGCAGCTAAGGAGGCTTGCAAACTTATTCTTAACACAATAGAAAAACAGCAATCTCACTAACTCCTTGTTGGCTAAAGAGGCTCAACAATTTGCTTATCACAACACAAATGAACAATACTTGAGCAACAAATAGAAGGCACAATAGGCTCATCGTTTTGTTCTCACTAGCACGGTTCCAACACAAAGTGAACTGAAACTGAATAACAACTTGCTGCAATACAGGCTCGCAATTTGCTAACACAATAACTACTAAAGAAACTAATGAGCAAAGGCTCTTATTTATAGAGAAGAAGAGGAGTAGGGAACCCTAAAATCTCCTTGCTTTCACAATCTAGGGCTTGCTCAGCAAGCAAGCTTTATTACAAAATTTAGAAAGATAAAACCCTAGAAAGCAGAAAAAGCGGGAAACGCCAACTATTACATCTTATCTTCTTTCTATCCTCAAAGAATGGATAAGTATTATTCCAAGAATAGAAAGAAAGCGGGAAAGAAAGTTTCTAGAAGAAAGCTGCTTTAAAGCTCGATCACATCCGCTAGGAAGTTAGAGATTGTGTCCCAGTTCGGTGCATCTATGCCATCAACAGCAAAGCACCGCTTTTCAAGAATATCTTCAGCATCTACAATAGATCTCAGGAAGCCTTCGACCTCATTGGCCGCTTTATCGAACTTTGCTCACATCACTAAAATATGGCCTATCTTTCCGCCAACTGGACTGCAATTGTGAACAACACTCTGGAGCTGATTTTGCACCTCCTCAAGCCCGACGTAAGAACCGTCTTCAAGACTGTACTGAGAGGGGATCTTTATGACGAATTCGCTGATGAAAAGAAGAGCTTCAACCACCGTTTGTCTATAGGTGATGAATTCTTTAGATATCCTCTCATAGGTTTTAATTTTCAAAACGTCACGCTCCCTCCAGGCAAGGATTTGTTTCTTGTGTTCTCTTGAAACTGCTGAACTGTAAGCCGTGTCTAAATCAGCAATGATAATCTCATGTCTCGGTTTTACTTCAGCCAGTGTCTGTTCAAATCCTTGGATACCTTGACGTAGCTTATGAGCGCCTTCCCTTAACTGAAACATCTATGCCAAGATCTCCCTTCCTCTGACAATGAAGCTCTCAATCCACTCCTGAGTCTCTTTCCCACATATGACCAGCTGTCTTAACTAATGGTGATCAGCTGGTGTCTCCAAGATCTGGGGTAGCAACTGGGTTGTTTGTGAAGAACCACGAACAAGGTTAGAAATGAAAAACCTAAGCTGCTGATTTTCAGCCTTAAGGGCTGCCTTGTCTTCTCCATCTTTAAACACTCTTTCTTGAAGGTTTTCAGACACAACTTTGAAGAGACTCAAATCTGCATGTCTGGTATTTCTACCGAGATTAGCCTTGACCATGACGAAATCATCCATATTTACCTCATCCCTATTTTTATCTTCTGGGGGCACTACAGTCTCTATGACTATCTCGTTATTAGGATTCCTATCAAAGTGAACTTGCTTCTTTGCCTTCTTCTTAGGAGGTTCCTGATAGATATTATCAAGATCATCAACACTCACTTGATATGAAGGCCTTCTCCAAACCCTTCATAAGGAGTTCTCAAGCCAAGACACAGTAGTATCTTTACTAACTTCCTCAGGAGGTACTGTTGCAATCTCTTCATCATCTTCGATATCTAGATCAATGTGAATTGGTGAAGAACTTGTCAAAGGTACAGAAACATGTGTTGAAGGTGGCTCATCTGTTTCATTTTGAGGTACGGGCTCGTTAGGAGGAACTTCTAAATCAACTGTAGGCTGCTCCTCTATGACTATGCCTGAGAAATCCAACCTTCTTTTTACATTTTTATTTGATCTACAACCTTTGACGCCATCTTGAGACTGATTTTTACCCTTTCCCTTTGACTCTGCTCTGGAAGAAGAGGCAATTATCCTTGGCCGCTCTGCTACTGGAATGGAGTTCTTCCTTTTAAGCACTAAGAAAACCTTACTATGCTCAATGACTTGTCTTGTTCTGTCTTCAACTGAAAGAGATTCCTTGTTTGCCCAGTTAACTTGTGGTAAGGGCTGATCCTCGATTCGTTTCTGAGTGTACATTGGGAGAAGCACATCTTCGTCATCATCAGAAAGCCCTTCTATATCTTCATATAAGCAGTCTTTCATCTGATGGAGAGTTAGCCTGCTGTAACTACGCTTTTGCACTTCAAACTCATCTGCACAATTAGCCCAAAAGTCTTCAAGTGTGGTTATGTGATTATAGTTCTTCTCCAATCGGCCAGCGTAGACACCATGAGGATCAAATGATCGCCTCTCGCTGTAAGATTTGAGGCCGAATTTATCTAACTCTTCTCCAATTGTCCTGGCATCTGCAGCAGTCCTGCATGTATAAATACCCAACCCTAATGGAAAGTGAAGAGAGGGTTTCTTTCTATTCCTCAAGACTGTGTGAACATCGTGAGCCTGCCTCAAGAATTCCATGAAGATGACCTCATCTGACGAATACCTTGGCAACATGAGCGGGGCACCTGAATAACCATAGACCCCGAGATAGGTAAAGGTAGGAAACTGTATAAACCAATTCGCCCATTCCGCCATTGCTGCCCTGGCAGCTAAAGAGATGCGGACGTGCAATTCGTTGTCTAAGTCCCGCACTGTGTACATCAAGAATGCCTCGTTCACCCTTTTGTAGTGGTGTAACAATTTTGTGAATTCCAACTGGGGATAATAGTTATATATGTGTTGTATGCTCAACGATCCCTCAGTGTTCAACCCTCTGAATTGACCTTGATAGGCCACCAGGTACACTAGGTATGACACCATGTGGAATACATGAAACTGGAAGTATTATGTTATTTGCTGATGTAGGCAGTCACTAATCAAAGTAGGCCAATCATAGAACTCGGTCTTTTTCATGATGTGAGGTATGGCATAAAACATCCAAGGTTGGAACCTGGTGGCATCCTCTAAGCCAGTGACCCTGTTGAGCAAAGTGATGATGATGGCAACCTCGTCCTTGAACTCCCCTCACCCGACATTCTTGGGCAATGTTTTATGTTTTTTCTTTCATCAATCTCTATGCAATCTTCTTACTATATTTATCTTTATGCATATTCCACATCCTTTCGCATTCATCCCTTGAAAGAGTTACACTTTCAGGCCACGGGGGAATAGAAAAACACCTTTCGACCATATTAGGCTTTAGACTGCAAATCAGTCTACCGTCTGCTGACTGGATCTCCCTAGTAGCTGGGTTGTAATGCTTTATGCAAGTGATTACGAACTCAAGGCTCTGAACTGATATAGGAATTGACGCTGCTGTGAGGAGTCCAAAATGTCCCAGGTTCTTGATTGAAGTGTTGCCTGCTCTCTCCAAGGCATGTAGATTGAACACCGGCTTGACATGATGCAAGTCAGTCTTAGCTGTTTTGATATAATTGTGAAAGAGAGCTGATTCGGACTTGAAAACATTAGGAGTGTACTCCATTTCAGAAAACTTGAAGAATGACTGTAAACTCGCCTTGGTTCAGACAAGTCTTGAACAATTTCTATTTTTAGAATGCTGGTTTTTGCGCTCCAACGGACAAATTCTTGAGAAATTTTTTTTGAGATATGGGTTTTGTTCAGAATATCGATGCAAGGCAACCCAGATCGTCCGTTTTTAAAAATTTTGAATTTTGCCTGAAAAAGCAGCAAACCCTAATTTCTTCAATTTTTCCCAAAAAAAACTGGCATCTAGGTTTTGTTCAGAACAAGATTAGAAATGGACCCAGTTGATTGGATTTGCAAAACCCTGACGTTTAATCGAAAAAGCAGTCAACCCTAGATTTTGAAATTTTTTTGAAAAAAGCTGCGATATGGGTTTTCTTCAAAAGACTAATTGGAAAGGACCCAAATGGATGAAATTTGAATGCACTGAGGTTTTCCCTAACATGCAAGATAAAAGCACTTGTTGCAATTTGAGGCAAAAAGACCCAGATGACTGAAAAATGGAAAGCCTTGGTCTTCTACTTGAAAAATTTGATCTTCTGGAACAAGAAGAATGAAAAAGCAAGAGTTTATGCTTGCTGGTCCGAAAAATCTGATGTAAAACCAGCAACTATGGATTCTTGAATCACAAAAATTCTTCAAACTTACTGCTCCAACTTTCTCCTCTGGATGCTACCTGAAAAAATAATGAAAAATACATTGAAAGAATGATGTTAAATAGACTTAGGGTTTGACTTAGGTTTTGCTTTCTTTCCTTTTTTTTGCTTTTTTTTTCAAAACCCTAAATCTCAATCTCTTTGAATTTGGACGCCATCCTTCTCTTGCAATTTTTGAAATTTCGAAAACTTTGAAAAATATTCTAAGGCATGAACATTTGGACGCCTTTCTTCAACAGGGGCGCCTACTTCTTCCAGTGTTAGTCAAAATTTTAACATTTTCAACTTGTCTTCATTTTGACATGCTACTTCGCCTCTGATTTCCCGTAGACAGATTAACCCGACAGGCAAGCTGAAGGTTTCACGGCGGAGCCTGACTGAAACTGAGAAAGAAGTTCTGGAGGCATCTCTAGCGAACGACTTCATCTTGACCTCCGAATTCATGGGAGCCTTTTCCTTCCAGGGGCGCTATTTTCTGATCTTCAAATTTCTTCATTAAATCCTCTTCTGCAGAAGATCTCGTCGGATCTGGAACTCCGGGCGTCGGATTGACTGGATGTTATACTCATCGCGAAGCTGACAAAGAATGAAGAGGGGTCTTCTGGAATGAACTTTTCCCAAAAGTGAGTTTAAGGCTTCAAAAAGTCTGGGCGCCCTTCTTGACTGGGGGCGCCCACTTTACCCAGACTTAGATATATTTTTGATTTTCTGTGTTTGCTTCTGAATTTTGGTTCTCAACCTTCGTCGGACCCCCTTTTCAGCTCTTCGTATCTGGTGACTGCGAACTCCGATCGATGTGTCGAATGTCTTGCTGGAAAGCTGGATCAACTGCGAAGAGATTTCGTTAGACACACATCGGCAAGTTCATTCATTTGGGCCTTTGAAAACTTGGGCGCCCTTCTTCACTAGGGGCGCCCATTCTTCCCAGACTTAACCATTTTTTGTAATTTTCAACTTCAAGTTTGAAACCTTCACTCTGAACCTTCGTCTTTGATCTGAATTTGCCGGAAGACGACCAATTGAATATGCTGACGAAGACAGGCATCACGAAGCTGGGCGGAATCTGAAAAGATTGAGCATACTTTTGGATCATGGCTGCTGAATTTACCCCTTCAAAAAGTTGGGCGCCCTTCTTCAACAGGGGTGCCCAAACTTTCAACACTTAGTCAATTTGTAATCTTTTCCAAATTCTTTATGTTGACTTCAGTTTGAAACCTCCCGTTCGGCGCTGAATTCCGGATGACTGAGTAATTTGATAACTGTACTGTTGAATCCATCACGGAGCTAGCAGAGAACTGAACAAGTTTGACTGGAGGTGAAAACCCTAAATCTGACATTTGATGCCCTAAAAAGGTGGGTGCCTTTCTTCAACAGGGGCGCCCAAACTTGCCAATGTTAGAAAATTTTCATGAATTTTCAATTTTCTTTCTCGTTCTTCGTGCATGTTCATCACTTCATCTTCCGCTGAAAGTTTGAATGTTGAAACTGACGCCTGGCAGCGGAATGACCTCTATTGATGACCTCGTAGTTCCATATATGCTTCTGAAAAGCGGAATAGACCCAGTAGGGCAAAACTTATTATTTTAAGATTTGACTGCACCAGCCTGATATGGACGCATTTTGAGCCAATCAAAATCAGTTCGGACCTTGTCGGACCAACTTAGAAATTTTCTATTTTTAGAAAATTTTGCCAGTATCCGTTTCGAGAGAAACCCAGGAAAAACCCAGAAAACGTTACTAAGTTTAGAAAATTTCTAAAAATAGCAGTTTTCCTAAAATTTAGGGATGAAAAAATGAGATCTGGGTTTTGTAGATTAAGCTGCTCTTAGCAGACCCAGATCGTCAGATTTTGAAAATTTTGCGTTTTAACCCCTCATGCCATGCAACCCAAATTTTGACCTTTTTGACGATTTGACAAGACTTTTACTCATTTCTTCAAAATATCTAAGTGTAACAAAAATTTTAATTTTGGGGTACAACATTGGCTCTATTTGGGGACCATGGCGGATACTTACGGCATAGGAGAACCATAGAATCTCTGGAGTTTAAGCTTAGACCAGTGCCTTATCCATTGGGTATCGGAGTCAGCATCATTTCCTAATCACCTATTTTGCAAGACATTCCTTAATCACCTATAACCGGACTTCCTAGGAATCACCTAATAGTTGGACTTCCCTACTAATCACCTAAAACAAGACTCCTAATCACCTAAAACACGACAGGACTGTTACGGAAAGGGGAAACACAACATAACAAAAACATCACGAAAAGGGGAAACACATTACGAAAAACAATGAAAAATATTTACAAAGATTGTTGTGAGAACTTACTCCACCCCCGAAGGGATGAAGTACTTCAGGTACTGCCCGCTGTGTGGTAGAGGGAGGAGACTTCCATCCAAGCGCGAGAGAATATAGGTGTTCTCTCCAGCGGACTCGTGAATCTTGAAAGGTCCTAGCCACAAGGAATCAAATTTTCCATGCATTCCCTTGGGCTCATGTCTCTTATCCCATAAGAGGACTTGATCTCCAACCTCGAAATCTCGTTGGCGAGCTTTCTTATCAAAAATCTTCTTCACCCGCTCTTGGTGCTGAGTGATTTTGTCTACTACCTCTTCCCTTTCTTCTTGAAGCTTTGTCAGGTACATGATACGCTTCTGAATAGGATCTGTAAATTCTCCATCTTCCACTGCGGTCGCCAGCTGCAAGGCGGATAACTCCAATGTGATAGGTATCATTGCTTCTGTACCATACAGGAGTATAAAGGGTGAGGTACCAATGGCTCTCTTCGGAGTAATTTTGTCGGCCCAGAGAGCATCATAAAGTTTCTTGTGCCAAGTTCGCTGACTGGAATCAACCAACTTGCGAATGATCGTGACAATGTTCTTGTTTGATGATTCAGCTTGTCCATTACCCTGGGGGTAATAATCTAATGAATGAGATGGTGTAATGCTGTGATCAAAACAGAACTCCATTAGCTCCTCTGATGAGAAACATGTTGCATTATCTGTCACAATTTTGCGAGGCACCCCGAAGCGTGTGACAATGTTTTCCTTTAAGAACTCACACACTACCTCAGACGTAGCTCACTTGGTGGGAATGGCTTCAACCCATTTAGTGAAATAATCAGTAGCCGTAAGGACATAAATATGCCCCTTGCTGGAACATGGGTTGATAGGACCAATAAAATCTAGACCCCATTGCTAAAATGGAGCATCTATGACAACTGGCCTAAGAGGAGCGACTGCCAACTTCGCTTTGCCAACAAACTGTTGACATAAATAACATTTATGTACCCACTCATATGCATCGCGGAACATAGTCGGCCAAAAGAACTGAGCCCGCAAGATTTTAAAAGCTATCAACTTTGATGAAAAGTGACCACCGCATGCTTGATTATGGAAAGCTTCCAGCAAGCGCCGTTGTTGATCTTTGGTAACACACAACAAGAATGTTCCGTCAAGACCTCGCTTGTACAAAACATTGCTGATGATTACATAATTCTGCGCTTTCAGCGCGTTCTCCTTTGCTGCTTGTTCAGGTGATTTGGACAATCACCATATGTCAGGTAATACCATATCTCAGTGAACCATTCTCCCGAAGACTCGATCAACAAGACCATTGGAAGATCTTCTTTAACTTCAGGTTCAATCTCAGGTATACCTTTGGCTTGGAGTTTCTTATCACCATCTTCCGCCATCAACTGACAAAGACCTCTCCCGCGGACAAGTTTGGTTGGCTTGATCTCCAAATCATACTCTTGCACCTTCGCGACCCAGTTACCTCTTTTGGAGCCCATCTCCTGTTGAGTTAACACGCTTTTCACTGCTGGATCTGTGACATACACAACGGTGTGAGAATTTAGGATATAAAATCTAAAATTCTTTACAGCTCGAACCACCGCATAGGCATTCTTTTCAATCTGAGAGTCTTGATTCGCTGTCCTTGAAATTGCAGCTCATGAAAGCTATTGGAGATTCAGTTTCTTCATTTAACTTCTGTGTTAGGATGGCAGACAGAGTATGTTCTGATGCATAACAATAAAGGATAAATTCCTTTTCAAAATCAGGAAGGACTAGCACTGGAGCTCGACTGATGGCTTCTTTTATTGCTGCGAACGCCTTCTTTCCTTCTTTCGTCCACTTGAAAACTGTCTTCTTCTTCATCATAGCAGATATATCTTTAGTTAACTCAGAAAAATCTGGTACAAATCTTCGTATGAAATTTACCTTACCAAAGAAAGAATGTACCCCTGTTCTGCTTGTTGGAAGAGGACAAACTTCTAATACCTTCGACCCGGCTTGGGTCAATTCAAGTTCCCTCCTTGGAGACAATGTGGCCAAGCAACTTGCCTTCTGTCACCGCGAAGATAGACGTTTTGGGATTTAGTGATATTTTATGGTATCTACATCTCTCGAAGACTTTCCCTAGATGTGAAAAGTGATCTTGTCGTACCTTCGAGAAAACAGTGAGGTCGTCTAGATAGACAACAATGACTTTATTCTTCAAGTCTCCAAATGCCAAATCCATGGCTCTCTGAAATGTAGCACCGGCGTTGATGAGGCCGAAGGGCATTCTTTCATAGGCAAATGTACCCCACGGGGTTGTGAATGCCGTCTTGAATTGATCTTCTTCAGCTACTGCTATTTGATTATATTCAAAAAACCATCCAATAAAGACAACATCTCGGAACCGGTAACCGTCTATAAAGTGTGCTCCATGATTGGCAAAGGATAATTATCCTTGAGTGATGATTGGTTTAGATTCCTGAAATCAACGCAAATTCTGATTTCTCCGTTCTTCTTGCGCACAGGAACTATATTCGACACCCAGGTGGAATGATGGATTGGAAAAATGATCCTTGCATTCACCATCTTCTGGATCTCCGCATAGATGGTATCTTGAATCCGCGGATTGTAGTGTCGTTGCTTTTGCTTGAAGGGCTTTGCTTCAGGTTGAAGAGGAATTGTATGAGACAATTCTCTTGGTGTAAAAACTTTTAAATCTTCATACGACCAGGCAAAGACATCTCGGTATTGCTGGAACAAAGAAATGAACTTCTCGCTCTCTTCTGCAGTGCAACATGTACCCAAATTAACAAGCCTAGGCTTGTCAACTATACCAATATTGACTTTTTGATATTCGGCAGAGGTTCTATCGCTTGAGTTTCTCTGATCTTGAATGTATCTGTCGTGCCTGTCAAAAATATTCTCCAAGGAAACTAAACCCTTGGGAATTTTATTTCCTTTCAACTGGATTATGCTGGTATCAGGCTCTTCTGGACTTCCTTTGTCTTCGGCAATCTTTGGCGTATCAGAGACTTTTGTTACTGCTTCTCTGTGAGTAGACGAACTGCCTTCAAAGAACAATTCTTTTAAATTATCTCCCATAACAAGAAACTCTTTAATGTGTTCATCATCGTTGAAGACTTGCCAATTATCACAGTTGTCAGGTACAGCTGGCCTGTAAATTAACTCAATGGCAAACGCATTCTGACGAAAGTCAGAATGTGGCATGAAAAGTGAAGTTGATACCGCGAGGGCATCTACTCTGCTATTTTCTAGACGTGGAATGTACTTGATATCAAATGCTTCAAACCAATCTATTGCATTCCACACCCTATTTCTATAATGTTGAAGACGATCTGCTTTCACTCTGAATTGATCTCTGACTTGCTTTACAACAAGCTCCGCATCACCTTCGACCCTAAGGTATTTAACACCCATATCTTTTGCATTCCTGAGACCTAGTAAAAGCGCCTCATATTCCGCCGTATTATTTGTACATTCAAATTGCAAGCGATATGCAAAAGGATGCAATTGTCCTTCAAGAGAACTTATCACAACTCCTGCTCCCGAACCAGCAATGGAACAACTCCCATCGAACTGCAAAGTCCACAGCTTAGGATCATCTGCTGATTTCTCTATGATGCACGCGATCTCTTGACTTTCTTCAGGAATCTCCGACAACATGGCGTAAGTACCAAGACCCGTTTCTTGATATAGAACTTGAGCTTGAGGATCTTGAGACTTCACGACCGCAAATAGAGATTTGGGTTCTGGTTCCAGCTTGAAAGTTCCTTTCTTTAATGGAATAGTCGCAGAAGACCAATCCATCTGAATCTCTCCACCGAGGTCCTTGCAAAAGCTTCTGCTTAATAGCATCCCGTAGCTTGCTAGAATGTCAGCTATGAGGATGGTCATCATGATTTTCTTTTCAGGACAAGCCGCCAACCTTACTTGAGCATCTTTTAATTGTCCGACTAACGGCACTGACTTGGACTCCAGTGAGTAACATTTATCCTTTGTCTTGGTGCACGAAAGTCCTAAAGCGTTCATAACTTGCAAAGGCCTGACGTTGTCTGAAGCTCCGGAATCGATGATACAATTACTTAATTTGTAACCCCCTATGTATAGAGAAATATAGATGGGTTTAGGCTTGTCTTCCGCCGGAACGGATGATTCGAGCAATGTGGGCTGCTTGGTAGGTCCTTTCTTCACGAATTTGAGAAGTCGGTCCACTTGCTCTGGATGATCTTGGAGATACTCTAACTGAGAAATCTGCACTTTGTTCTTCATCAATGAATCTACAATATCAAAATTTGCTGCAGACGAATCTTCAGCAACTGCTTTCACGTTCTCTTGAGAAGGCTTAACATTTGAAGTAGAAGCTACTTCTTTTTCTTTATCTTTGTCTTTTGATATCTTCAGCCTCTCTTCTTCCTCTTCTTTGTGTGCCCTCAGATGTTGAGCTCTGGTGAACACAGGAGTCGTATGATTCTCAAGATTAACTGCAAGAGAGTAATGACGAATATCTTCTTCTTGTTCTTCAAAATCGGGTTCACTTTCAAAGTAGCCCGTTGCGGAGTCGCCATCGAAATTGTCCGATTGAGGTAAGACAACATTCGAACTTGGAGTTGGAACGAAACTTGGTGCGGGTGTAGCTTCGGCGTATCCCATTATCTTGTTCATTCTTAAATTTTCAGGGCAAGATGCACCGGTATGTTCAGTGGAATCATGAAAAGAGCAAAACACAGCATTTTGTGTATTGTCGGTCGCTTGCCTTGGTGGAGGTGGCCCTCGTGGCTTGTAATTGTTGTAAGGCTGAAAGTTATTCCTCCTCGGCTGATATGGCTGCTGAGGCTGATAAGGCTGATGTGGTGCGGGCAAGGCAGGTGGTGGTGCAACTTGAGCAAGAGGCGTCGGCTGAAGTGGCAATTGCCTCTTGAGAATAGTTACTTCATTTGCAACCCTTTGGAGTAACGGATCAGCAGAACTTTGAACCAAGGGCCTAATAGCATCTCCTCTGATCTTTCCTGAAGTGATCATGTTGTCTTCAATTTCTATTGCACCTTGTTGTGCTTCTCCCAGTTCTGTCTCGTGAGTCGACCTTAAGATAAAGGCTATCTCTGATGGAAGTGCGTTGACAAAACTGCTTAACAGGATCTCAGGCAATGGATTGAGTGTATATGAAAGACGAGTAACCAGGCGGTTAAACCTTGCCACGAACTCTCTCATCGGTTCATTGTCCTCCTCCTTTGAATTGGAAAGTCGAGCGAACAACTGGTGGCTATCTTCAGCTGGCTTGAACCTCGCAAGAAACTTTTCAGTCATAGTATTCCAGTTGTTTATGCAACCAGGCTCCAAATGATTGAACCATTCGGCAGCTGCTCCCGCGAGAGTCTCAACAAAGAGACGTACAGCAATATCTTCATGAGCTACATGCAAAACAGCGCAAGCCGTTGAAAAGGCTGAAAGATGATCGTCAGGATGTTGACTTCTATCACCTTGGAACCGTGGAAAGTGTTTTCTTGACCCCTTAGGCAATTCATGATTTGCTCCTAAGGCCAAAGGTCCGATATGATCACCCCAAGGCAGTGGGGGACCTCTTCTCCGATTGCGATTGTTGTTGTCATCGTTGTTGTTACGATCACCCATTGCTTCAAATTCTTCTACCTCGAACACAGGTACGTGATTGAACTCAGGAACTGCGTTGAACTCAGGAAATGTGTTGGATGACTCTCCAATTTGTCTAGGAAGTGTGTGTGTGAGGAAAGGATCTTCTTCTTCGAAGAGCGGATTTGTTCTTGTTCTCCTCCTTGTATAGACTATGTAAGCCAGGATTGTCTAGTCCCACGCGGGTGGTGGCAAGACAGGTCTCTCGGCTGCAATATCGGCTTTCTCTTCCTCTTTGTCTAGAATAATAGCAGTGTTTCTCCACTGAGCAGGGGTCTCCTTCGTCTCAAAGATGAAACTCCTTAAGCTGCTGATAATGTCCACTTGCTCTCCTTCAATTATCTGGAAACTCGGCTGCATAACTGGAGGTGTAAGATCAGGTTGTTGAATTGGAGCAGTAGGACGCCAGATAGTCATACCCGTGATATAAAGCTGAAGCCTTCTTTGTTGTTTAAAGCCTCGTGCCCCACGGTGGGCACCAGAAAACTGTTGGCGTTTAAATTCGCACCTCTGGAATGCGGATTTGAAAACGGACAGCTATGCACAGATAAACTGCTCTTCAAATTAGGAGGGGAAGCTCCCTCTTGCTGATGGTGTTTGAAAGAAAAGTAAACCAAAACTAAGTTGCCTATCTTTTTGATAAGCTTAGAGCACAAGGTTTTTTAAACACAAACGCCGCAGCTGAGATTTTCTGATAAGAAGTTTCAACTACGACTAACTTAAACTAAGGACGTTCCTAACCTCTCAAGTAATAGCAGAGCAAGAGAAGTTAGAAATTAACAAGGTAGATTTTCTGACAAAAATACTTCAATAATCTCTTTTTCAACGAACACCTACACACTTCACTGCAAGCTGAAATAAAGATCATAAAAGTAGAACACAGATAACAGAAATCTGAGATTTTGGACCAAGGCAAAAGAGGCTCATGATTTTATTACTCAAATCCTACGGAAACAAGCTCACCTTCCTACTTATACCTTGAACATAGAAATTGCAGCGAAGAGGCTTGCAAACTTATTCTTAACACAATAGAAAAAGCAGAGCAATCTCACTAACTCCTTGATGACATTTGGCTAAGAGGCTCAACAATTTGCTTATCACAACACAAATAGACAATACTTGAGCAACAAATAGAAGGCACAATAGGCTCATCGTTTTGTTCTCACTAGCACGGTTCCAACAAAGTGAACTGAAACTGAATAACAACTTGCTGCAATACAGGCTCGCAATTTGCTAACACAATAACCGCTAAAGAAACTAATGAGCAAAGGCTCTTATTTATAGAAGCGGAGGTAGGGAACCCTAAATCTCCTTGCTTTCCATCTAGGGCTTGCTTTCGGCAAGCAAGCTTTATTACTAAATCTAGAAAGATAAAACCCTAGAAAGCAGAAAAAGCAGGAAACGCCAACTATTACATCTTATCTTCTTTCTATCCTCAAAGAATGGATAAGTATTATTCCAAGAATAGAAAGAAAGCGAGAAAGAAAGTTTCTAGAAGAAAGCTGCTTTAAAGCTCGATCACATCCGCTAGGAAGTTAGAGATTGTGTCCCAGTTCGGTGCATCTATGCCATCAACAGCAAAGCACCACTTTTCAAGAATATCTTCAGCATATGCAATAGATCTCAAGAAGTCTTCGACCTCATTGGCCGCTTTATCGAACTTTGCTGACATCACTGAAATATGGCCTATCTTTCCGCCAACTGGACTGCAATTGTGAACAACACTCTAGAGCTGATTTTGCACCTCCTCAAGCCCGACGTAAGAACCATCTTCAATACTGTACTGAGAGGGGATCTCTATGACGAATTCACTGATGAAAAGAAGAGCTTCAACCACCCTTTGTCTGTAGGTGATGAATTCTTCAGATATCCTCTCATAGGTTTTAATTTTCAAAATGTGACGCTCCCTCCAGACAAGGATTTCTTTCTTGTGTTCTCTTGAAACTACTGAACTGTAAGCCGTGTCTAAATCAGCAATGATAATCTCATGTCTCGGTTTTACTTTAGCCGGTCTCTGTTCAAATCCTTGGATACCTTGACGTAGCTTATGAGCGCCTTCCCTTCACTGAAACATCTGTGCCAAGATCTCCCTTCCTCTGACAATGAAGCTCTCGATCCACTCCTGAGTCTCTTTCCCACATATGACCAGCTGTCTTAACTGATGGTGATCAGCTGGTGTCTCCAAGATCTGGGGCAGCAACTGGGTTGTTTGTGAAGAACCACGAACAAGGTTAGAAATGAAAAACCTGAGCTGCTGATTTTCAGCCTTGAGGGTTGCCTTGTCTTCTCCATCTTTAAACACTCTTTCTTGAAGGTTTTCAGATAAAACTTTGAAGAGACTCAAATCTGCATGTCTGGTATTTCTACCGAGATTAGCCTTGACCATGACAAAATCATCCATATTTACCTGATCCCTATTCTTATCTTCTGGGGGCACTGCAGTCTCTATGACTATCTCGTTATCAGGATTCCTATCAAAGTGAACTTGCTTCTTTGCCTTCTTCTTAGGAGGTTCCTGATAGATATTATCGAGATCATCAACACTCACTTGATATGAAGGCCTTCTCCTAACCCTTCCTAAGGAGTTCTCAAGCCAAGACACAGTAGTATCTTTACTAACTTCCTCAGGAGGTACTGCTGCAATCTCTTCATCATCTTCGATATCTAGATCAATGTGAATTGGTGAAGAACTTGTCAAAGGTACAGAAACATGTGTTGAAGGTGGCTCCTCTGTTTCATTCTGAGGTACGGGCTCGTCAGGAGGAACTTCTGAATCAACTGTAGGCTGCTCCTGTATGACTATGCATGAGAAATCCAACCTTCTTTTTACATTTTTATTTGATCTACAACCTTTGACGCCATCTTGAGACTGACTTTTACCCTTTCCCTTTGACTGTGCTCTGGAAGAAGAGGCAATAATCCTTGGCCGCTCTGCTACTGGAATGGAGTTCTTCCTTTTAAGCACTAAGAATACCTTACTATGCTCAATGACTTGTCTTGTTCTGTCTTCAACTGAAAGAGATTCCTTGTTTGCCCAGTTAACTTGTGGTAAGGGCTGATCCTCGATTTGTTTCTGAGTGTACATTGGGAGAAGCACATCTTCGTCATCATCAGAAAGCCCTTCTATATCTTCATTTAAGCAGTCTTTCATCTGATGGAGAGTTAGCCTGCTATAACTACGCTTTCGCACTTCAAACTCATCTACACAATTAGCCCAAAAGTCTTCAAGTGCGGTTATGTGATTATAGTTCTTCTCCAATCGGCCAGCGTAGACACCATGAGGATCGAATGATTGCCTCTCGCTGTAAGATTTGAGGCCGAATTTATCTAACTCTTCTCCAATTGTCCTGGCATCTGCAGCAGTCCTGCATGTATAAATACCCAACCCTCAAGGAAAGTGAAGAGAGGGTTTCTTTCTATAACTCAATACTGTGTGAACACCGTGAGCCTGCCTCAAGAATTCCATGAAGATGACCTCATCTGACGAATACCTTGGCAACATGAGCGGGGCACCTGAATAACCATAGACCCCGAGATAGGTAAAGGTAGGAAACTGTATAAACCAATCCGCCCATTCTGCCATTGCTGCCCTGGCAACTAAAGAGATGCGGACGTGCAATTCGTTGTCTAAGTCCCGCACTGTGTACATCAAGAATGCCTCGTTCACCCTTTTGTAGTGGTGTAACAACTTTGTGAATTCCAACTGGGGATAATAGTTATATATGTGTTGTATGCTCAACGATCCCTCGGTGTTCAACCCTCTCAATTGACCTTGATAGGCCACCGGGTAGACTAGGTATGACACCATGTGGAATACATGAAACTGGAAGTATTCTGTTATTTGCTGATGTAGGCAGTCACTAATCAAAGTAGGCCAATCATAGAACTCGGTCTTTATCATGATGTGAGGTATGGCATAAAACATCCAAGGTTGGAACTTGGTGGCATCCTCTGAGCCAGTGACCCTGTTGAGCAAAGTGATGATGATGGCAACCTCGTCCTTGAACTCCCCTCGCCCAACATTCTTGGGCAATGTTTTATGTTTTTTCTTTCATCCATCTCTATGCAATCTTCTTACTATATTTATCTTTATGCATATTCCACATCCTTTCGCATTCATCCCTTGAAAGAGTTACACTTTCAGGCCACGGGGGAATAGAAAAACACCTTTCGACCATATCAGGCTTGAGACTGCAAATCAGTCTACCGTCTGCTGACTGGATCTCCCTAGTAGCCGGGTTGTAATGCTTAATGCAAGTGATTACGAACTCAAGGCTCTGAACTGATATAGGAATTGACGCTGCTGTGAGGAGTCCAGAATGTCCTAGGTTCTTGATTGAAGTGTTGCCTGCTCTCTCCAAGGCATGTAGATCGAACACCGGCTTGACATGATGCAAGTTTGTCTCAGGTGTTTTGATATAATTGTGAAAGAGAGCTGATTCGGACTTGAAAACATTAGGAGTGTACTTCATTTCAGAAAACTTGAAGAATGGCTGTAAACTCGCCTTGGTTCAGACAAGTCTTGAAAATTTTCTATTTTTAGAATGCTTATTTTTGCGCTCCAACGGACAAATTTTTGAGAAATTTTTCTGAGATATGGGTTTTGTTCAGAATATCAATGCAAGGCAACCCAGATCGTCCGTTTTTTAAAATTTTGAATTTTGCCTGAAAAAGCAGCAAACCCTAATTTTTTCAATTTTTCCCAAAAAAAACTGGCATCTGGGTTTTGTTCAGAACAAGATTAGAAATGGACCCAATTGATTGGATTTGCAAAACCCTGACGTTTGATCGAAAAAGCAGCCAACCCTAGATCTTGAAATTTTCTTGAAAAAAGCTGCGATATGGGTTTTCTTCTGAAGACTGATTGGAAAGGACCCAGATGGATGAAATTTGAATGCACTTAGGTTTTCGCTAGATGCAAGATAAAAGCACTTGTTGCAATTTGAGGCAAAAAGACCCAGATGACTGAAAAATGGAAAGCCTTGGTCTTCTACTTGAAAAATTTGATCTTCTGGAACAAGAAGAATGAAAAAGCAAGGGTTTATGCTTGCTGGTCTGAAAAATCTGATGTAAAACCAGCAACTATGGATTCTTGAATCACAAAAATTCTTCAAACTTGCTGCTCCAACTTTCTCCTCTGGATGCTACACTGAAAAATAATGAAAAATACATTGAAAAGAATGATGTTAAATAGACTTAGGGTTTGATTTAGGTTTTGCTTTCTTTTTTTGTTTTTGCTTTTATTTTCAAAACCCTAAATCTCAGTCTCTTTGAATTTGGACGCCACCCTTCTCCTCTTGCAATTTTTGAAATTTCGAAAACTTTGAAAAATATTCTAAGGCATGAACATTTGGATGCCTTTCTTCAACAAGGGCGCCTACTTCTTATAGTGTTAGTCAAAATTTTAACATTTTCAACTTTTCTTCATTTTGACATGCTACTTCGCCTCTGATTTCCCGTTGACAGATTAACCCGACAGGCAAGCTGAAGGTTTCACAGCGGAGCCTGACTGAAACTGAGAAAGAAGTTCTGGAGGCATCTCTGGCGAACGACTTCATCTTGACCTCCGAATTCATGGGAGCCTTTTCCTTCCAGGGGCGCCCATTTCTCCCAGAGATATCTATTTTCTGATCTTCAAATTTCTTCATTAAATCCTCTTCTGCAGAAGATCTCATCGGATCTGGAACTCCGGGCGTCGGATTGACTGGATGTTATACTCATCGTGAAGCTGACGAAGAGTGAAGAGGGGTCTTTTGGAATGAACTTTGCCCAAAAGTGAGTATAAGGCTTCCAAAAGTCTGGGCGCCCTTCTTGACTGGGGGCGCCCACTTTACCCAGACTTAGATTTATTTTTGATTTTCTGTGTTTGCTTCTAAATTTTGGTTCTCAACCTTCGTCGGACCCCCTTTTCAGCTCTTCGTATCTGATGACTGCGAACTCCAATCGACATGTCGAATGTCTTGCTGGAAAGTTGGATCAACTGCGAAGAGATTTCGTTAGACACACATCGGCAAGTTCATTCATTTGGGCCTTTGAAAACTTGGGCGCCCTTCTTCACCAGGGGCGCCCATTCTTCCCAGACTTAACTATTTTTTGTAATTTTCAACTTCAAGTTTGAAACCTTCACTCTGAACCTTCGTCTTTGATCTGAATTTGCCGGAAGACGACCAGTTGAATATGCTGACGAAGACAGGCATCGCGAGGCTGGGCGGAATCTGAAAAGATTGAGCATACTTTTGGATCATGGCTGC
This sequence comes from Sequoia sempervirens, assembly GCA_007258455.2. Classification (NCBI taxonomy): domain Eukaryota; kingdom Viridiplantae; phylum Streptophyta; class Pinopsida; order Cupressales; family Cupressaceae; genus Sequoia; species Sequoia sempervirens. The sequence goes on from VDFB02056122.1 coordinate 73,237, forward strand.
TGAATTTACCCCTCCAAAAAGTTGGGCGCCCTTCTTCAACATGGGCGCCCAAACTTTCAACACTTAGTCAATTTGTAATCTTTTCCAGATTCTTTATGTTGACTTCAGTTTGAAACCTCCCGTTCGGCACTGAATTCCGGATGACTGAGTAATTTGATAACTGTACTGTTGAATCCATCACGGAGCTGGCAGAGAACTGAACAAGTTTGACTGGAGGTGAAAACCCCAAATCTGACATTTGATGCCCTAAAAAGGTGAGCGCCTTTCTTCAACAGGGGCACCCAAACTTGCCAGTGTTAGAAAATTTTCATGAATGAATTTTCAATTTTCTTTCTCGTTCTTCGTGCATGTTCATCACTTCATCTTCCGCTGAAAGTTTGAATGCTGAAACTGACGCCTGGCAGCGGAATGACCTCTATTGATGACCTCGTAGTTCCAGATATGCTTCTGAAAAGCGGAATAGACCCAGTAGAGCAAAACTGATTATTTTAAGATTCTGACTGCACCAGCCTGATATGGACGCATTTTGAGCCAATCAAAATCAGTTCGGACCCTGTCGGACCAACTTAGAAATTTTCTATTTTTAGAAAATTTTGCCAGTATCCGTTTCGAGAGAAACCCAGGAAAAACCCAGAAAACGTTACTAATTTTAGAAAATTTCTAAAAATAGCAGTTTTCCTAAAATTTAGGGATGAAAAAATGAGATCTGGGTTTTGTAGATTAAGCTGCTCTTAGCAGACCGAGATTGTCAGATTTTGAAAATTTTGCGTTTTAACCCCTCATGCAAGACATGCACACCCAAATTTTGACCTCTTTGACTGATTTGACAAGACTTTTACTCATTTCTTCAAAATATCTAAGTGTAACAAAAATTTAATTTTGGGGTACAACACACTTCTTAAAACAATAAATGACATATTAAATAAAGAATCAAAAAAATTGTGAATGAAAGAAAGCAAATGCATAGAATACCGGAAATTCAAAATGAAATGCCAAATGTCAAATACTACTAACATACATTAGCAGAAGCCTTCATTAACCTGGTTAGAAAGATTAAAAGATGAATGTACAGAATGGTGGAAATAAATTTAAGAAGCAGTCCAAGCAGTAATCGTCTTTAACTTGTCTAAAGAATGGCAGACAAAAGAACAAAGATCTTTTTTCATTTCTTTAACATGTATCAAGAATGGTAAGTTGATTAGGAAAATTACCGCCACGTGTGATGGACTCAAGTCCAACATGTCAAGCATCTGCACCAAAATCATCAAATTCAAATAATCTATAAGAACATTTGATGTCAAAAAATAAACCATGCATAAAAGCGGTGTTTTCTTTATATCATAAATTACCAAGCATCTGCACTGCAAAGAATCGTACTTTCAAACACATAAAAATCTCAGCCATGGAATGGTTATATTTATATTGCTAAAAGAAAGAAAGAATAGAACTGTATTAATCTCCACAAATGACCACAGTATATCAATGGGCCTAGAAAAAATATTCAGATACAATATATAAATTATTAAATACAGAAAAACCTTAGGTTCTGAGAAGTAGGCTAAGACAGCTATCACATTATTGTACAATTGCTTGTCATTAATCAATTCTACATTTTGTTTTCAAATCTTCAAGGACTCCAGTCACAGACTTCCAAGGAAATTTCTTATTAAATAAAACAAGTAAAACCACTGGAAATTGGTGGTTCTCTCTGTATAGTTAGATATCCTTGTTTTATTCTCATGCTATTGTTAGGGCTAACTTGTTGACACTACTTAAGGGTCCTGTCTCCTGAGATATTGCAAAATAGTTACAACTTAAAAGGAAAATTTTGTCTCTCAGTGATCCAAAGCAAGTTTAACATGGGGCTAGAGAATCGGACACAAATGTTGTTGGTCATTTAAAACTTTCAACCTAGCAAGAAAAGACATTTGGAATATATACTCAAGAACCCTGGCATTTGGATTGCTTCCAACAAAATACTCAGTGTAAAACTTACCATGCAGAAGGTAAAATACTCAGATAGAATTTTTAAACTGAGTTTCAAACTAGATTTTGGGATTTTGTGGTTGCAGAAAATTGAATTTAAGAGACCAAAAAAATCAATTTTCACAATCAGAAGTGGAATTTGATGCAATAATAAATTTGCACCTTGCTAGAATTTGACTTGATGCATAAGTATCTCTTCACCTAGCACTGCCCTTACACTTCATGACTAAAATTCACATTTCAGTTCAGAATTGAGCAGCAACCAAGACAAGATAGCATGTAACTATGTTGTACCCAAACCAATTTTTTTGCTTCATAAAGGCATTTTGCTTAAAAGAGTCTAAACCTTGTTAAAATGATGTCAAAATACAATTTTTGGGCAAGTCAAGTGTGGACTTTGGTCAGTGTAATGTCAGTCGTTAACTGCAATTAGTTAATACCTGATGTCAAAACCTAAGCTTGGGACTCAAAGCAAGACATTTTATGATGAAAGATACTAAAGAGATACTTCACGACAGAGGAATACCCCTATAAGGTCAATTCAGTAGTCAAAATGGTGTACACAGAGTGTAAAAATAGATGAGAATTTCTGGTAAAAGCAAATCTGCGCCCCTGTAGCTCAGGGGCGCCCTTCATTTTGAAGGTTCAGATTTAATGCTTTTTGGTTGTAAATACATTCAATCTCTTCGGAATTCAGTCAGCTTTCCGGCAAGCTATCAAGCAAGATCATCCGAGTTGCAGAACTCCGGTTGTCAAAGGCTGAAACGAAAGGTACGAAGAGGATACACATCACAGAGGACTATCAATTTGCAGTTTCTACACCCCCGTAGCTCAGGGGCGCCCTTGAATTTGACCCCTCAAATGGATCAATTAGCAGTTTCCATCTTCCACAGATCTTTTCTAATTCAGTCTAGCTCTGCAATGCACCCATTCGCGAGATCATCGGACATGCTGAGTGGTCATGACAGTGGTTCTACTGAGCACGTAAAACAGAGGGTGGATAAAGTGGAAAATACAAACCTGTACCTGTATAGGCCAGGGGTGCCTAGCCTTTAGGCCTGCTAAATGAGGTTTAGCGGTCAATGTCTTCACAAGACTTGTGCGGAATCCTCCTAGCTATCCAATGAATCCAGCCGTCAGCCCTCGATATTTGTCAAACGCCCATACATGAAGGGTCACTGGAGGTCACTGGAGAATGCAGATAACAAGAAAAATGGGAAGTGTGGGAATTACACACTCCCTTGAAAAAGGCGCCCTTCTTTTTGAGGTCTTAGAAGCAGTTTTCTCGCTTCGTCACCTCCACAGACATCTCTTCCCAAGGCTTCTACCTACGCGATGAGATCAACGACGTGTGAATCAAAGCACTCCAGCTCCCGGTGTCAGGGGTCAAAGTATGGTGTTCAAATGAAAGTTGCACTTTTGTCAAAATGGTAATTGCGCTATTACAGGCTAGGGGTGCCTTTGCTTTTGGAGTTCCTATCTCAACTTTCTGATGCCTTAGATACAGTCGTTGGTTGTGTAATTCTTCTAGTTACGTGATGGATCTATCATCTAGCCGGCAAGACTCATCATTCACCCACAGCAGTAGTTTGAAGCGTCAAATAGTAAAATGGAGAAATGGCCAAGTCTGAAGACCTTGCATCAATTTAATCAAGGGCTACTAATTTTTTGAGGCAACAAACATGCTTTTTAGCAGTTGCAGCTCCCAGCAGACATTTCATCTTGGTTCTGCAAGCTTCGCAGTGGATATCTCAGCTCAGTCATAGCATCAATCAGGCTCTCAGAAATCAGAGCCCAACAAGGGCAATCGTAACTTTTCAGTGAGCTATAAAATAGGAAGTTAGCCAAAAATCTCATAACTATTGCTAGGGGACGCCTGGAGAGTCAAATTTGGACTTTTTAGAATCAGTGAATTTTTTTGAGCACACCCGAATGCAAAGATTTCAGTTAACTTATTAAAATAATATTAAATTTCAGTTTTTTTGCATGCAAGCATTAATGGGCGATTTTCTTCAATATTCTAATATTGGCGCCCTTTTTGATATTAAATTACAAATTCACATGTAAGGGAGAACTAAATATTTTAATATTATTTATTTTTTTGGGACTCCAAGTCAGTGGCAGTTGAACTGGAAGGGGTCCCATAAGAAGGCTTCTTTTTAAATCAAGGTTTAAAGCTTGCAGTGGCACCATAATGCTACGATTTTCTCTATTTATTCAACATGGCGTCCATTATTTCTTTCATACAGCTTGAGCGGAAGGCAAATTTCTTCCTTAGTTGGGCGAATTTCATCAGCAGTCAAGTTTCAAAGGCATCAAAAATATTCTATTGCAGGTACAAGTCCATATTCATCAACAAACATTAAGACAGGGTGGTGATTTTTAACAGAAGCAGAGCATTAAAAACTTCTATCTTTTGTCTTAATTTCTTCCATTTCTCATCTTAATTTCCTTTGCATGTTCGAGAATTCGGCAACTTTTGACAAAACAAATCATCTGGGTTGGTTCAGCATAACTTCCTCTACAAAACCCATGTGTTAGACTTTTTCAGGAAAATTTACTCCATAGCATTGATTCTCGAAGCTTTGATTTTCTCAACTGAAATTTCTTTAAATGGTGGAGTAGAAGTCAATTTTTTGCAATTCTGACATTCGGGGTTGTCTTAGAATCTTTTTTTGGACAAAACCCATATCTCAGAATTTTTGGCGAAAATTGTCCTCCGACAAGCTATTTTTTGCCTCAGCAGTTTTTTTTAGCCTTCCAGAAAAGTTGTCAGAATATAGTCATGTTTACAGTCAACAGGCGAGTTTTTCAGAATGTAGTACACATAGCTCGAATTCAAGACTAAATCAATCTTGACTCATGACTTCATTGGAACAGTTGACACGGATCTTCATAAGGTGCTTCCAGAAGCTATCTTAGATCCAATTAAGATAAACAATGCAATACTCCAAAACATTCGAGATTTTGGGTCGCTAGAGGCGGCTTCACTCCCAATTCCAGTCCATTGCATAGAATTTGTGATGTCTTGTGTCAAGCATTACAATTCTACTACTCGCGAAATCCAGTCAGTCGATGGATGGGTGATTTGCAGTCTCAAGCCCCAAGGCATTGAAAGGTATTTTGGTATTCCTCAACATCCGAACAGTTTGGTCATCACTATGGACCAGTGTGAAAAAGCATTCAATGCTAATAAGGACGTGTGTCAGAACAAGATGGCAAAAAGGTGGTTGAAACAAAAGAAAAACAAATTGCCAAGTAATGTGGGTCACGGAGAATACAAGGATGAATACGCAATTTTGATCACTCTTCTCAATCGCGTTTCCAGTCATGCAGATGCAAACAAATTCCAGCCCTGGATGTACTACATCATTGCACAGATCATCTCCAGGCGAGAGCATTATGATGGGCCTCTCTTATCAGCGACGTCCTACACAAGCAAATTACCGGTTTCCTAGTTGCTCACCAATTTCACATGTGTTCCTATCTCGTATACTTGACTACTTATCAAGGTCAGTTTAGAGGTTTGAACACAGTGGTTATTCTCAGTGTTCAAAAAGTTTACCAATACTATGATCAGCTTGAGTTCACAAAGGCTGAACGACATTTCAAGCATGCGCAAGAAGCTTTCTTGATGTACACTGTGAGAAATCTAGACCAGGAGTTGCATGTTCGTATCCCAGCGGTTGCTAGAGCAGCAATGGTTGATTGGGCAGACTGGTTCATTCAGTTCCCTACATACACCTACATCTGTGTCTACGGATTTACAGGAAATCCAACCATGCTACCTTGCTATCCTTCAGATAGAACAGTTTTCATGGAGTTCCTAAGGCAATTATATGATGTTCACCTACGTTTGTGCCACAAGCGTAAAGCAACTGCCAACTTTCCATTCCAGATGGGAATATATTGGTGCAGGACAGCAATTGACACCAAGGCTACAGGACAGGAGTTGGAGAAATACAAACTCAAGTACCTTGTTGATGCATGCACATATGACCCCTGGGGTCATTATTCAACACGCCTTGGTGGTCGCCCTTACCACAAGCCTACAATGGAAGATTATTGGGTCAACTGTGAAGATGACTTCGAGGTGCGCCGACGCAGTTATAGCAGGTTCTCTCTCACACAGATTTTTGTCTTCATGTCAAAAGATGTGGGAGGATTGTCAGATGACAATGGGGATGTACTTCCTCAATTTTTCAGAGAACAGGTTGATACACAACCACTTCCTGTTGTTGATTGGTTTGCCAAAGAGTATTCATCTGTTGAGGAGAGATCAGGCAGAGTTATTCAAAATAGCATACTCTATCTTGATAGCAAGAAGACCAAGAGGGCAGTCATTCCAAGAACAGAGCTACCACCGGTGGATGTTTCACTACTATCCTCGTTGAAGCCGAAGCAAAAGAAGAGGAGTAACCCTCCTAAGAAGAACAAAGCGCCTAACAATTCAAAAGGGAAGGCGCTTGTCACGAAAACACATGTGGAGCCAGCCAGAGATATAGTTCGGAGCACACCAGAGCCCGAGGTTCAGCCTTGCATGCCATCACCTACACCACAGCAGTCTCCAATTCCGGTTCACATTGATTTGGACTTAGACTCACCACCTCGCAGTGATACCTCTACACATTCACACTCATGAGAGCCTCTTATGACTAGCATAGACCCTTCCAGTGAGATTAGTCGAGACTCGTCTTGGCTTGAAAATGAGTTGGGTAGGAAGAGGAGGCAGCCATCTTACGTACTTGATCATTCAGATTTTGATCATGTTTGTCAGGATGCACTAGACAAGAGGATCAAGAAACAGGTTCATGTACAGAGGAATGCTAACAAGGAGATCATCATAGAGACCGTTGCACCTCCAGAGGATAAGAGCCTGAATGAAGTAGAAGTTCAAGACTTCGAAGTAATCAGAGTCAACCTTGGTAGAATCACTCGCCAAACAGAGGTTGATCTCCTACAGGTTGCAACGGATAGCGCAAAGGATAGAATGATGAAAGACGGAGAAGACAAAGCAGCCCTCAAGGATGAAATTCAGGAACTTCGTCAATATATCTCTAACCTTGTGCATAGAACGAAAAACGTCACTGCTTCACTCCCTCAAATGTTAGAGCCACCAACAGAGCAGAATCAGCTTAATCAGCTGGTTGTATATGGGAAGTGTTTGGTAGAATGGGAGGAGTTCATCACTCGAGGTCATTTTGTACTTGCAAAGCTACATCAATTGAGATACAATGCCCGTCAACTCCGTCTACGCATCCAGGATGAGTGAGACTTGGTGGTTGAGAAGCCCAAAGATGAAATTATGATCTCTCACCTAAGGATGGCTTACGACTCAGTCACTGATGAAGAAGACAAATATGCTATTTTTACTTGGAGGACACAGTTGATCTTCAAGGCAAAAATATAGGATACACTGATTTCAGAGTTGGCTAAGAGCAGAGAGCACGTAACTAGTGCACTTCACTACGTGAGAACCTTCGTGTCTCAAGTTCCATGCCGGTATCAGCGTGAGGGTGGTGAGTATGTTGAACTTACTAATGTACAGTCAGAGTTGCAAACACTCATCCATAGTATTTTCAATGGAGATTCCGTTGGCTGTAAGTTAGATCAACTTATAGTCATGTCAGTGTTATTTGATGAGGCGATCAAGAGTAGAGGAGAGCTTCAAAGCCAGATCATAGGCAGTGAGGAGATGTTGTGAAGACATAGTGTGCTACGATAGAGTATCAGTGCTCCAGACAGTGATGCAGTCACTAACCTCATGGAGGGGTTACTTGCTCGAGATCACGACCAATAGACTCTAGGTCCCATCCTTCAAGATAGACATCAGACACAGTAGTTAACTCGACACTTCTTTCCAAGTTAACTCATTGTTCCACATCTCATGCATGTCTATCTTGGAAACATCTTTGTACAATTGGAGTTTTCGTTTAGGGTTTTCATTAACTGATGGTAGTTTTCCAGTTAACTTGCTTTCAATAAGGACGTGCATGCTTGCACATGTCCATTTAGATTAGATATTTCAGTTAACTGATGGTAACTTTCCAGTTAACTGTATAGTTTCCTTTATTAGGGTTTAGCAATAAAATCTTGCATGCTTGCAAGACTATAGTTGACTCAAGGTGATTTTAGGGTTCCCTACACCTTTTGATGTCTATAAATAAGAGCTTTTTCTCATTTGTAATTAACTTTTGCACGAGAGGGTAATATATGTTGTGCCCACCTTGCCTGTAATATTGTTGAGAGTTTTTGCTATGATGATGAATTGTTATGCCACTCGGGTTTCATGTTATTATTATGGTGAATGCTTATCTTAGTTAAATATAGTGGCTGGTTTGATCGTAGATTGTATGCGTGTTTCACCTATACAATTTGCTGTCCTAGTTGGCTATTCTTTGTTTGTTTTTAATAAGCCTATTCAGATGAGTGAATCGTTGTGCCACCTTGCCCTCATGTTACAAATTTGTACTTAAAGCTTATCGTTTGATGTGTGTGTTAATAAACCTATTCAACCAAGCAAATAGTTGTGCCACCTTGCCTTCATGTTGTGAATCTGTACCCGGTTTATCATATATCTGTTGTTTCTAATAAACTTCTTCCCAGCCAAGCAAATAGTTGTGCCACCTTGCCTTCACGTTGTGAATTTGTACCTAAAGTTTATCGTAAATACATTCCTGCTCCATTTCCTCATGCTCTGTTTACTTGAGGAGACTGGATAGATTAAAAGCTTTAGTTTAGTTGTGGTTAGTGATCTGCGAAATGAAAAAATCCTTAGCTGCAACGTTCGTGGTTTTTCTTAACCTTGTGCCTCTTCCAGCTGAGAACAAAAAGATAGGATTTAGTTTACTTTTCTTTCCCACACATTTCAGCACTACGAGGGAGCTTACCCTCCTAATTTGAAGAGCACTCATTACGCAGTGTACATAGCTGTCCGTACCAACTTGCACTCCAGAGGTGTTAGTTGTTACGCCAACAAACTAAGAACAGATTGGATTTTTATCTAGAATTTGAGGGCATTGGTATCAACGTCTTCCCCATTATTGATATATATTTCATTAACCATCTTGGCCCCCCCGTTCCCAAAACCCATTTCCCTGTCCAGAGACCCTATGGAACTATGGATTAAACCACTTTCTGGTCCACTAACAGTGTTCTTGTTCATAGGTAGGACACATGTACATGCACTAGAATTTTAGATCCAACATAAAACATGTAGTTATTTTTGCTATTGCATACATGTATTTTTATACTGCTAACATGTAATTTTATATTGCTAATTGTTCACAAATATTTTGCTCATATGAGCATCAACATGAGACTAATACAAGCTCTTGCAAGCACAACAATGAGATTAATACTGGCTCCTTTCAAGAATCCACACTAGAACCACCTATGGAAGACCAAGAGTCACAACTTAGAAAACCACTTATTTAGAAACCACCTCGCACTAGAAGCCAACTATGGAAGACCAAGAGTCACAATTTAGAATTCCATACCAAATGTCCCTTTGGGATTTGAACTTGGGTCTCCACGATGATAACCGAATGCTTTAACCAATTAAGCTCAACAACTTGGACATTGCATGCATGTATTCATGAAGAGACAACTGAAAATATCCAAGATTAATATATTGTAATGTCCCCTCTCTAGCTACTGGTTTGAGAGTTAGGGTTAGCCTATGACTACGGTCCCCATAGGCTAGCGAGATGTTCAAGGGGCCCCTTTGGAGGGGATTAGGGGCCTTCAACGGGCTTGTGTATTCATCCCAACATGTTCAACTCAGTGATCCAATGGTTGGTAGGCCTTACGAAGGTAGTTCAGGGCTCATCATTCATACTTGCTATTTATAGTATTCAGGGCTCATCATTCATACTTGCTATTTATAGTAAGTTATACCAGGTTCAGTGGTCTCACGCCAACAAATGGAAATTGTGTCAAAGACACTCTCAGAGGGGTTATTGCCAGATCATTGTCAAAGTGACATTTTAATCAAATTATTAAAAGTCAATTTACTTTGATAATATTATATTATTAAAATGACTTTTATAATTTTATGTTATAAAGTGACTTTTAATAAAGTACTTTATAATTTAGCGTTATAAGGGGATAAAGTAACTTTTTATTAAAGTATTATATTTTAAAGTTACTTTGTTTAATTTATTAAAAAGGCACATCTTTCGAAAAAGTAAATATTAGTTAAATGTGCAAAAAGGCCAAAAGTGGCGTTGGAATTTGAGAGAGCATTATTTTATATTTTCTTAAAAAGCAAAATATCAAAGTTGGGCGTTAGGGTTTGAGGAGGGTAAAAGTGCAAAGGCAAATCATTTTTGAGTATCCAAGATATTCTTTTGCAAATGAAGAAAGTTGAGCATCAGGCTTTGCAAGCATGGAGTTTCAAGCTACTCTAAGGATGAAAACCCTCAAATAGGACAGAGTTTACAGGTGTGAGAGATCACCCAAGAACTCTCAATTGAATGGTTCATACAGGATCCATTAACAGAGCTTTACAAGAATTAGAAGAATAAATAATTCAGAACTTTCTAAGTTTCAGATTGCAAATCAGAATAAGGTTACAGGTTTATTGCTGAGTTTATCTTCTTGAATAAGCACATGGGATCTTGCAGCTCATAGAACCTTTAGCAAGCCCGTGGGAACCTCAATAGCAGGCCGTACATGTTCAAAATGGCTTAATTTGTGGACTACACAGATTTAGCAGGGTAAGAGGGGTCCAATCTGCCAATAATCTGCATTTCTGGGCTGGCACGTGTGGAATTAACTCAGGCCATACAACTGAGGTGGACATGGGATTTCTTGAAGGCACATTTACTTCTCTGTCAACTGTTGCACACCAGATCTAGGCGTCCAATATTGTTAATCAGAGCGGCAGTAATTTCAAGGAAAGATGGAGCAATTTAGCTAGTGGCGGCCTAGGCTTTATGCATTCAGTTTGCTGGTTGTTCATAATCAGACCTGTAAGATCTTTCAGCAAATGGGTATGTGATTGAAGTTTTCAAATTGCAATAAAAACAATTGGGTTTCTTTCCTTTATGTATTATCTCTTATTATTTTGCATATTAGCATTTATCTTTATTTCAAGAAGTTGTGTTATTTCATTTGTTTCAGACATTGGAGTTTGTATGTCTTGATTTCCAAAAGTTGTGTGCAGATGCAGGAAAGAAATAGCAAGAATTGGGGGATAGTTTGTTTGCATAGCTTTGATTGATAATCTTGCCTGTAGCAAGACATTATTCTCTGATTTCTCATGTTATATAACTCCACATGGCTGCCATTGTATCTCTCTTTCATTGTATGTGTTGTACATTGAATTGCAGGTGTTGATGAGATAATAAGAAAATCTCTCTTGTTGCTGATATTTGGTGCTTGGTTTAAATATGATTCTCCAATTACTTTGTGAAGTTTGAAGTGCAGAGAGTTGCAGGCAAGCTCTCTTGCATCAGAAGATTTCAATGGCATTGGCTTTTGCTATGGCACACTTTGGAGAACCTATGTAAAAACACAGTGTGTGCTTATGCACCATGCAAATGCATCAAAGCCCTGGCCAGGACAATCCCAAGTGTACTATGTGCCCCACATTGGACACACTCTATGTGCCCCCTCCTATAATGTCCATAGCCGACCAAACCACCTGCTTCTTCATTGAGTGATCTCCACGTCGTCTTTTCAAGTCTCGCATAAATATTTTATATAGGCCTTACGGGTTGGTTTTCAAACCATCACACCCTTTCACAAAGGTTTTCTTTGATTTATTATTTAATAAATATAATTGTTCCTCTCTTTTAAAAGAGTTTTCATAAATATTATTCATTAATCTCAAATTTAACCAAATGATCATATTTTCCTTTATTTTGCTCTCTCCTTTTAATGATTTTATGACTTTATTTTCACTTTGGGGAAAATTTTCTTAACAGTATGCCCTCTATAATGTCCCCTTTTCGTGAGCATCAGAGTTTCGTGGATTAGCCTATCTTCTGACCCACATAGGCTAATATGGTGGGTTAGAGGGTCCTATGTGGCAGATATCAGGTTGTTTTCTTCTCCGGAGTTTGGTATCATTTAGGATTTGCCTTTGGGGGTTGGTTTAAACTCAGTTTGTGCTCACTGACTATTTATAGTAAGTCACCTAGTTGATGGAGTCCAGTATTATTATTTTTGGAAAGGCACTATTAGTGTTTTACTGCGGGAGGTATTTCCCTAAGCAAAAAATAATCATAGGCAGGTCGGCCTATCTTTTGTTAAACAAAATATGATATTGCTAGGTCAGCTCTAGAAGAGAGGCTGCCTAGTCTTGCTATATAAAGGAGAAGGTGTCTCCTCATTTCATCATCAAATCAATCCATTCAAAGTTTGAATTTTTTCAATAGCAGGTCTATTTTCTAAGCAACAGATTAGCATCAAGGAGAAGTGTCATTATTCTTGTGTATTCAAGATTCACTTCAAGGAGAAGTGTCATTATTCATTGTATGAGACTTGGCCTCTTCTAGGGCCTGATTTTGTCTGCTATTTCTGCACTTATTTTTTCTAATTTATAAGAGAATATCTTGCTGGGTTTTTTCTCCCTCTAGTAGGAGGGTTTTCTCAAGGTAAAACACTGTGTTCATTGTTCTATGTGTTGTATTTTCTACTTACTTACATTTCTGATCTAAAAACTAACAAGCACTAGGATGCGCAGTTGATGTAGTGGTTAACCTCTTGGTTCAGACGGAATCAAGAAATGATGATTAATGAGAAAGATATGTTATTTTTAATTATTATTAAAGTTAAGCTTTAATAATAATTAATTATTAAAAAGTACATAACATAATGACTTAATGATTTTATATTTGTGGGGCTATTTAATTATTATAAGTTAAATCATAAAGTACTTTGGTTTGGGTGCCCATGTAAGGAAATTTCATAAAGTCATTTCAAAAGCAATATTATAATATATTTTTAAGTCAAAAAAGCTATCTTGGGGGTCGAGCTTTTCATGAGGCATATACAAGCTTTCAACAAAAGCAAATTTATTATTCTTTTTCATTCACGACACTTGTGCATTTTGAAAGCTTTGCTTTGGAAGAAGAGGAAACCAGGGTTTTTGTATTCTTTGGCATTGGAGAGCGTAGCTTCTTCATTGTTTCAGCCTCCCAAGGATGTGAGATATCATCTGAAGGTTGCACTTACTGGTGGCTGCAAATCAGTAGTCACATTGGAGCAAATTAGAAGTTTCTTGAGGGTTTGAAGAGATAATCATTGAAAATCTGAGAGATATTCATTGCTGTTTGCATTTATTGCTGTGAGCTCTTTACTGGGCTGTACATTCCATTCTTCTATTGCAGACTATACTGTCCTTTGTGTTGGGTGTTAGTCTCCTGGGCTAAAGTGCCTAAGTTAATGACTTGGGTTCCATTCCAATAGAGGTGGCTGGTCATTAGAAGTCATTGTGCATCATTTGAGGTTGGGGAAAAAGCATATTCTGGAGGATGGCGTCCCAACCTAGGGTCCCAAATTGCTGATAAAAGATGTTTCAGATCTGCAACTAAGTTCTATAATCTCCAGGTATCTATGTTTAAGAAGAATTATGATCATGTTACAAAGGGATATAGAGGAATAATGCTCGAGTTCAGAAATAAACATTAGTGATGATATTTGTTGTTATATGAAGACCATTTAGCAGGCCGTACTGTTCTTGAGAGTGTAATGTCCCCATTTTTAGCACTGCACCTTTCAGTGATTGATGGCCTTTTCCCGGTGTGCTGTTGGCTAATCAGAGACAAAATTAGGGTTTTCGGCTACTTGGTGAGTTCTTTTGAAGATTCAGGGGTTTTCATGTTAGAGTTTGGGATTTTGGTTTGCGGATTCTTTATGGGTTTTCAGAGAGTTTCGCAATGGTGGCACATGCATTGCATTCTGAGCAACTTCTTGAATTTACTATTTTTAGTAAATTCTATTTTTAGCAGTGGTCCAGTCAGCACCAGCACCGTCAACTTTCCTCTTCTGGCAATTCATTGGGTAATTCTAATTTTTGGCTTAAGGGGTTCGAGAAATAAGTATTTTAAAGACAATAATGTTTTATTTTATAAAATAACCCCTTGTCCTAGTAATATGACTCTAAGTTGTTTTAAAGAAGGGGACATTGAGGGGTATTTTCTCATGAAGAAATATTTTTATATTTCTAAAGTCTATAATTGCTCAAGGGAAAGTGGACGCCTACTTTGGAGGATTTTATATTTTATTTTAAAAAAAAAGAGAAGTGATATTTATCTCTCAAGGAAGGTACGCCATTTTGATGAAGGAGTCTTGGTCAAAGTTAAACCTAAAAAAAAGCTTGGAATTAGGGCGCACTTTCTAGAAGCCTCTGGAGTCTTCTCTTCAGTCTATAAAAGGAGGCTCCCTCTCTTCATTTGGATCATCTTATGTCTTTAATATTGTTATGCTGCCGAAATGGTATTGGACTACTTCGAGGAATGAAAGCCTCCTAGCCTTGGCTCAACTTCATGCTTCAGAGATAGCACCTAGTGGAGAAGTTTGCTTATGTTGAGTGGATTTGTAGTGAGATTTTGCATTGTAGAAGTTGTTTTGCATTTGTAGTTCAGTTTCTTGCATTTTAATCAAAATCTGGAGTTGCTGATTTTGTATTGCAGATTGAAGTTTATACTCATAAGTCTTTGAGCGAATTTATTTTGGTTCTGGGTAGTTTACCCATGCATTTGCTAGCCTTGGGCGCCCCTCTATGCCAAGTTGCAGATTTTTTAGAGGTGTCTTGGATTTTATCTTGTTGGTAGAACATTTCTTGAGGCTGTACCATTTTGTTTTGCCTGGCAAGTGTTTAGAAAAAAAAATACTTCAATTTTTCAGCTGTTTCTTTGTCTAGTCTTCATTGTATGCATCAAGTCTCATGTCATTCTGGCAAGTATTGAGTGAGTTGTGAGCATTTTAGTGGATTCTAGGGTTGTTGGTTATGCATATTAAGTTGTTGTTCTGTCATATCAGCTTGCGTAAAGTCTATCTTTTGAGTTGGGTTTGAGTTGAAAGTCTTTGTGATCATTGAGGAGACATTATACTATATTGCAGCATGGTTAGACTTTCTTATTCTATGTATTTGGCAGGCAAATCTCTAATTATTGTAAGCTGAACAGTAGTATTGTTAGCAATCTTACTTCTTCTCTGTTATTTCATTGTAATACCCGCTGGATAAGTGGAAGAGGCTGGCTTGCTGCCTAATTACTTTGATTTGCATTGTAATATCTTACATCTCCGCCCTATGGTAGCTCCATTCCCACTCCGGGTTTGAAAGCACATTCTGGGTGTTGAGTTTACTTTCAGCATAATAGAAGATAGGGATCCTCTGACCATATGCTCGTCATCATCCGGCGCATTCTTGGTTAAAGTTCTTTATTCAGCATTGCTTTGAGATCCTCTAACCATATGCTCGTTGTCATCCGGCGCATTCTTGGTTAGAGTTGAATTCCGCATCGTTTTGGTTTAAGTGCTAACCCTAACGGATGTGTGTTGCATTGCTCATTGTAATTGGAAATTGAAAAAATTTGGCTCGAAATATTTCAGAGAGCAGGTTGTACCATCTTGTCACAGCCATTCAGCTTCTCGTCCAGGCGTGTGAACCTCTAAGGCAAGTCGCTTTGCTTTGGGGTCTCCATTCTCTTCCTTCATGGGTGTCTAACTATTAGCATCAGCTGGGAAGCACTTCAAAGAGGAGAAACTTGATTCTAGAAGGTGGCGTCCTTGCATATGGGTTTCTGATTTGCAGAAGTTCTTTTCCAGAAATTAGCAACTTATCTTGCCTGGAAATTATGGGTATGATCACATTGTGTGCAAAGGATTTAATGATCTGATCTTAATATATGTTGTATTTACAAACTGCGATGAATCAAAACTAAATGGTCTTAGCATTTACTTCAGAAATCTCTTTCATTGCATTTGAACTTCATATGTTTTGCATTACTTGGCATTATATTTCATTGCAAATATATCAAAAAACATAAAACCACAAGCAAGCAAATAGGAAGAATTTCGAAATTAAATATCCTACCAGGGGTGGGACACTACACCCTCACTAGGTCACTAATTGAGACCGATCTTCAAATTTTGAAGCTTATAGAATATGATATATCTGCTCTCTCCACACGGTAAAGATTGAAGAGAACTTAATTTGCTTACAAGAGATTAAGGAGGATCATGCTACCTTCTTTTGCTTCCACAATTAGAGGTGCAAGGCTCTTGACTTCTAGAAAGCAGTCTCCTTAAGACATCAGACCTTGCTAGGGACTCTAATGCCTACCAGATTCATAACCTCCTTGTTCCAACCCATCCTTGCAGTCAATGTGTCAAGAAATTTTTGGATGCTTCAATTAACCATACAACTAGTAATAGAAAGGTGAGACCGCATGTCCCCCATCAAGAAAGTACCGAGACACACACCTACATCCTCATTTTCTCACACTAGAATAGATTTGTTGTTCTTTGACATAGAAAGCCAATTAATCCTCATCCACATTCCAAGAAATCTATATGGCTATGAATTACCAACTTCTTCTCTAAAGCTTTCCCCATGGATTTTACCTAGCAAGACCCACTTAGTTTAGGTCATTCTCCTATGAACATTATCAAATCTTGTATTGACTCTTGCATGATAGTTGATAAGGATGTCCATCCTTTGCTTTAATCCAGCTTTGACCCAGTCATGGACTCAATTATTTTTTTCCTTCAATGTTGGACCTTCCTCTCACATGATTATTTGTAATATTTGTATTAAATGACATATTTTCTAACAATTCTAGGTTTACTCATTTTGGTACCCACCCTACTTAGAATATTTTGCTGTTGTTGTTCTAGAAGTTATCTTGTGGTATCTTTATTTCTTTAAGACATTGATGCATAGCTCTGATCCCTCTCGCTATTGTTACTAGATGTATCTTTGGGTCCCACTGACCTATATTGGTCATTCATGGACATCTATAAGATTAGCTCCTTTCATTATATATTAAAAGAAAAACAAACTTACTATAGGAAACTAAGAGTTTTGATAATCTAAAAGAAGAGGGTAATGCTAAATAGTTACATATTTGGGAATGCAACAAAATGACAAATGAAGCCTACAAAGCAACGATCAACACAAGAAACACTAAAGTTACCCTAAGAAACCCTTTCTAGAAAAAACCCAACAACAATAGTACCACTAAGATAGATTGTCAATTAAAACAAGATGATTATAATATATAGAGAAGATTTAACATGTGATAAACAAGAGATCTTCACCCACTATCAAATCCAGCAGCATGCACCTCCAAAGAACCTATCCTCCATGCATCTATGAGTTACTCTTCAACCTATGATTAATCCAGCATAACCTTGCTTTGGAAACCTCTGACAAAACTCTACAATCCTCCATCCCAAGCCTTGGATTTATAAGCAAGGAGCAATCCAAGAAACCACATATGGTTTCCAATACCATGTACTCAAAACCATAAACAATCCATGGTCAAGTTGATCCAACTTGGATTCAAGCATCCCACCTAGAGTGTAACTTCTCCTAACGTGGAAAATGATTCCCATAAGAAAATAGTGACCCCTATGACCAAGTTGATCAACGAGTCATTCCAAGTGCTTCATTTCGGAGTAATTATATCTCTTACAAGATGCTCTTCAATGCAGCTATTATTAGTCTTTCAAAGATGTCTTTACAAGTCCACTTGTAACTCCTTTATCAATGATCTTACAATGTAACTCCCTCCATCATAGATGCTCTTAGACACGTCCATATAATTTAAGTAGCATTTGAGAATCTCATTGATTCCCCCATGGGTGGCATCCCATTCAAAGAGGGTCTATCATTTACAAAAATATTAAAATATCATTATGCCTAGCTAGCTTTCCAACATTACAATAATAGTCAAATATTATTGCAAGGATTTGCAAGGTGTGCAACAAACCTATCCTAACATTTATCATTAACTAGATAAATAATAACAAAATGTAAATTCCCATATTAAATCTTTCAAATTTATGTAAAAAGACCATAAAATAAAGCTGCCATGGTACAAGGGGGAAAAAAAGTAGAAATATTAATTGTTGTAAACTTGAATGGGATCTGATGTGTGAGATAAAACAGCAGTTACATAACTAATGCCAATATGCACAGTTCTGCTATGAATGCAAGAAACAACTAAGAATCGCAATAGAACAACAATCATTTCATCTCGAAACAAGCAAGAAACAACTAACTATTGCAACAGAACAATGATCATTTCATATTAAAACAAGCATATACAAATATGAGTCTAAGGTTGACCATCAAAGGTCACACTCTTGATGAAATTTTTTCATTACCAAAACAATAATTGATTTTGTCTTCAGAAAGCTTAACTTCGTATTATTACTCTACCTATGTACCCACTAAGTTGTCTATAATTGTCAATTAGAGTAAAAGACATCTGAACAAAATAAATGGCTATCTTCTACAATAGAGTAAAAATTGGTTCCTAATGTAAATCATCTTTTAGTAACTCTTCCACACAGCATCATAAATATCCTCATACCAAAACATTTGATGAGTTTTCCTTTCTATTTAGTAAAAGCATCATCATCATGATAAAAACAGAACATTTAAAATAGAAAAATATGGTAAACTTACAAGTGAGAGACTTTTGAAGATATTTAGAACCCAATCTCCGTTTCCATCAGCATGCTGCAATCCGCCATGATGCAAATTTGCTTTGTTGAAGAAAGCACATAAGATACTCTGTTAGAAAACTCAATTCAAAACATGCAAATATGACATGCATCAAATAAAAGAAGAATTCAATAAGCAAGGAGTGCCAAAACTATAAGAAAGGTTTGAGTGGCTAAAACTATAAGAAAGGTTCGAGTGGCTAAAGTCAAAAGGGCTAAAGTGGGAAATTTGCAATAAATAAGCTCTTAGGTGTTAAGAAAGGGGAGTGTCTTACCTAGTGCAGCAACCATGCTGCTGCTGGAGATATTCTTCTGAATTCATTCTCATAAAACCTTTTAATAGTTCTGTTTTGTTCTATGTATTCCCTGAGCTCGTATTTCAGTAGTACTGTTCTTCTTTCCAAGATCAAACAACTAGATATCTTGTAGAGTTTCTGTTTTTTTCCAGTCTTAAAAGAAAACTGTTTTCTATGTGACCACCAAGGATTTAGATTTCATTTTCTACAGTTCAGATTTGAAATTTCCAAACATAGGATTTCTTCTCTAGAATTTACAGAAATTATAACATGTTTTTTTATAGATATAACTGTAGTACTAGAGAAATTCGTTTGACCACATGGAAATATATCAACAATGGCATCAGTCTTTGCACTGTCAATGGAAGAAGCAAAATGCTTAGATTTACTGGCCAAGTGGCTATAGATGATTGGGAGGCCTTTCATTTTGCTGGCTTATCCCAAATCCAAATTTCTGAACTCAAATAATGTGAATGTGAGGCTTATCCTCAGGGCATTCGGGGTGAGAATTAAGTTATCAACATCTCAGATGCTCTCAAAAAAGAACCAGAATTTTCTAGAGGAAGTGAGTTTGTCTAAAAGTAGGTTCTATTCAATGGCATTCACAAAGTGGTTAATGGGGATGGTATAATGCTAGAAGGAAGAAATGTTGAGGCTTTGGCTCCTCCCTCAAAATCATACTGTTAATGCATGTCTTACAGCTTTGGGACCTCAGAATATTCCTGCGTTCGGTAATGATAATGATGGTATCTTTCTACAATGGAGAAAAGAAAATGAGCATCCATTTGGAATAAATGTGAAACTGTGTCTGGAAGTTACTAATATCTCTTCATCTGAGCTGGAGACTTATGTTCAAACGTTGGAAAAAAGAGTAATGAGATTATTTGCTGCTAGAGAAAATTGGAAGAGAAGCAACAAAACAATGTTGGCATGCTGCTCTCTTGTTGAAGGAGTAAGAGATAAGCAGCTAGCAAGAGAAAAGGTAGTCTGGATGAGACCCCCAAAGGGATAAGTTGAACTTGGATAGTGCTTCTAAGAGGAATCCTAGGCTGGCTTGTGCTGGGTTGGCTATTATGAATGAAAGTGATGTTTCTGTTTATGGTAGATCCCTTTTTCTTGAATTTAGAACTAATAATTAAGTGGAATAGGAAGCTATTGATTCTGGAACACCTACAGCCTTTTCTCTTGGTTGTAGACAGCTGATGGTGGAAAGGGATTCCTTAATTGTGATCAATGGTCTCCAAAAGGGCTTTTGTCTGAATTAAAAATATTGGAATTTTCTAGAGAGAGCTCTGGAGTTTATAAAATCGTTTGATGAAATAGTGTTTTCTCATTGCCATAGGGAAGAAATTCAGCAAACTTGTTGACTTTTAAGCCACTTTAATTGTCTTGTTTAGTCTTCACCTTGGGCCTCGCGGAGACCTTTTAGAAAGTCTTTGAGGTTCATTATTTTGATTTAATGCCCCTTGCTTTTATAACCATATAGGGATGGCAGCTTGGCTCATGTTTGAAAGCCTATCTAATTAATGATCACAGTTTTGCTTTGCATTGGCACATATTACTCACTTAAGCATTGGAAAAAGTGTATTTATGATGTGGAGCTCACTATTTTTAACAACACTTGTGTTTGGTTCTCTGTCAATCTGTGAATGTTTGCAGGTGTCAAACATGAGCAAGGTGGCTGGTGTTGGAGGTGGCTTACTGATTGTGGTGTGCCCTCCCAACAATGGCTCAACGACTTGGTTCTATGAATTTCAAAGACACCTTTTTATGGGGGAGGGTTTCCAACAAGTGTTTGAGTTCTATTTTTAATAGTAGTGATCGAGTGGCTATTGGCTTTGTCAAAGAAGTTATGGGTGAGGCAGGCATTTTAGGGTCTGCCCTAGTTGAAAGCAACCATTAGAGAGGCATTCAACTGAAATGT
Source organism: Sequoia sempervirens (assembly GCA_007258455.2). Taxonomy (NCBI): domain Eukaryota; kingdom Viridiplantae; phylum Streptophyta; class Pinopsida; order Cupressales; family Cupressaceae; genus Sequoia; species Sequoia sempervirens. Next base: position 94,132 of record VDFB02056122.1, read on the forward strand.
TTCCACTAAATTTTAACTCTGACATGCTAGTGTTCACTACATGCAACTAAAAATCTGCAACAAGGTTAGCTTTCCAACAGGCCAGCAAAATCACTAGCTTTGATACCACTGTAATAACCACCCTCAAAAAAAAAATGAAAAGAGGCCTTTGCATTTTGCTTCTTCCATCGACAGTGCAAAGACTGATATCGCTTGACAACTGTTTGGAAAGAAGCATCAAGCAGCAAGCCAGCCAAACCACTTATTCAATGGGATGCATAAACAATACAAGAAGAAAATGTCTACTTATTCAGCGGGAATTACAAGGCATTTCATTTTTCAGTGGGAAAGCAAATACAATGTTTGAGGACATTTAAACATGCTTTTTCCACTTTTCAATGGTCAGCGATTACAATATTAGCACTTGTTCAGTGGCGTCAGTTTATCAACAATAACAAATATAAATCCACTAGCGGTACTATCATCTAGTGCTTACAAAATAAAGTGCATAGAAGTTGAAGCTTTCGGTAATATAACCATCCAAAACATTACAAGATTATCACATATGCATTGTGAACACCAAAATAAGAGGATTAACTACTGATATAAAGTGTTGATGTAAAGAACTGTTGAAACACCCCACAATAGCACCAAATAACATGTACCCAATAACCCAACTATGAAATAGCAACATGATACCTTGAATGGATGAACTAGAAGGCTGGTACAGGTCTGAAAACACCCTTTTTGCTGTTGCACTTTGGACAAATCAGAACTGAAACATTGTTGTTGATGCTTTGGAAACTCAAAAAAGGAGCAATCAAACACACCCACAAGCAAAATACTGGAAAACCCCCTTCAAACTCCACCCAACACACCTCAAAACACTGAATAGACCTTCATCTCGGCAACATCCAAAACTGAAACTCAATTTGAAGCACAATAGTGATCTAGAATGAAATCATTCCAATCTAGCTTGGGATTATCTCTCAAATCCAAAACTAGAAATCAAATGAGGGTTTTCATCCTCAAAAGATTATTGAAGAACTCACTGGTTCAATCCAACAACATAATAGTATGAGAAAACTTCAGCATATCCAAATGAACCCCCAACACCTACTTTATAGCTTTTTTCATTGCTTTTTTGAAAGAGCATTTGTTTTGCTTTTTCACTGCTTTTTTCCAAAAAATTGTTTTTGCTTTAAATTAAATAATTCATTATGTGCAAACATTTAATCACCTTTCCAACGAGTTATTACACTAAGTTGTCCTTTGATTATTTTTCAACATTAGACAACATTAGTGAAATATTAATTGAATAACTTAATAACTCACCCGAGTTGCGAAAAGTATTGCAACATCATTTGAATCCAATTCTAACCACACCATGATGAAACTGAAGCAGTAGGAAGATGACTGAAATCAACTGTGACTTTCTAAAAATAGCATGCTCAATTGTTTCTAGAAGCATCGAAGGGCTCCAACTAACCAACTGAACTCAAACCCAAGAACAATTGCTCTGCAAAACTGATCAAATGCCCCTCCAAGAATGTTCGAGTTCTCCCTAACTAACCAGTTAGCCTTTGAAAGACTTGTAATCTAGCTAAATGTGCACGAATTGGTTAAGCACCAAAAGGGGACATTACTCTCTCCTTCTCAGTTCAAACCCTCTTCTCAACTCCTCTTGAATGGCATTAATTTGTCTCTATAGGGCTCCAATTCCTTCTTCTATCACAACAACATTCCTACCACCACAGTTTCTTCCTATAGGCATCTTGATTTTTCTCTTTATTCTCTTACACTTAATGTAAAAATTCCTTAATACAAAGCTGCCTCAAATCAGCAATTATGCTTCCACTCTCGAACCCACTACCTCTAGGTCCTGGCACAAACTACCTCACTGTTCAGCAAAACGTTTGCATACTCAAGATAAACTTGCTTTGGTACCACCTGATGAGGGTGTACTCCACCTAACACACTTTCAACAACAAATTAAAGCTTCCAAAAAATATGAGAACAAGTTCTCAAAAAAATAGTTGTGAGAATTACAAATTGCTTCACTATTTCTTCATAAAATTACTTATAAAAAGCTTCAAATCTAGAGCTAAATTTTAACTGTTGGAGCTATCTTTTGGTATTTTCTTCCAATTTTTTCCTCTCCCACAACCCCAAACTTGTAAATGAACTCCAATATCTTTCCTTTTGCTGACCAACACACTTCTTGGTCGTTCCAAAAACATTCAGGCACATTTTTCCCTCTCTTTTGTATCAAAATTGCTAAAAATAGCCACCCAATAATAGCTTTCAGTGCCAACATTGTAACTCCCCCCATTTAATAATTTTAAATCTTGAAAATATATGAATAATAACCTCCATTTGGACGTTCAAGAGTTACTCCACTTGTTTTATTAAAATATTCTCTTTATTTGATGCTTTCATATCCAGGTGGTCATAGATTCCATCTGCTAAAAATAGTTGGCAACTCCCTTTCGTATTATCTTGCAAATTGATTATTGATTTGAAAATATTCATAACACAACATTTCATGTCATAAAAATATTAAAATACTCCATCTTGAAATGGGATGCTCACCTCCAAGTAGTTACTACAACAATGACTTTTATTTAGCTACAAGTAAATCAGTAATGGTAAAAATTGCATCGGTAATTATTTTTAACCAAAACCAATTACTTGCAAAACAAACTAAATAAAATAAAACGAAATTATTAGAAAATATTTTTGGGTGATGCAAGATAGCTCTTACACCCCCGGATGCTCCTACATCATGATTTAAATATTGCACCAACATGTATGGCTAAGAAATGGTCTCTCAAAGTTTGCCTATCAAGTGCAAAAGTGAACTAGAGAGGGGGTTTGTCACTGAGTGGTTGGCCAGTGGGCCATGGGGAACAGATTGGTGGCACCACTGACAAAGGTGGTGGTTGGGTGATGGACCGATGGCACTTGGGTGGCCAAATGGAAACAATGTGGCGGCATCCCAACTAAGTTGCTCAATAGCAAAGCTCTGGGGATGTCAATGATTTGGGGCTGCATGGTCGCTAGGGAAACTACAAAGGAGTTAAGTAGCCAACAAGTGGCAAGTGGTTGTTGAAATTGTTAGACGCGAAAAGGATTTCAAAAAACGAACGAGGGGAGCATAGGCCCCAACTACTCCTGTCATATCAAAGTGGTGACAAGGGAGTCGAACAGCTCTGTAGTACCCCTACCCTGCCAATGTCATTGTATATGCGCTAAAAAAGTTTTACAAAAAGTTCAAAAGTTTTTTTTTTTTTTTCGAATTTCTTTATAATTATAAAATTTATTTAAAAAAACTATTGTCCCTAAACTTACGTCAAACTACATAGGTGCGCGTATAACCTTGGGTTGCATGCCAAAGACCTACAAAAAATCTTCAATTGCAAACCATTTTCAATGATTTGATGGTCAATTTATGGGTTTTTGGCCACTCCAAACGCAATGGTGATGTTTGATTTGCACTAAAGTGCTTTGAAATGCTTGCATCTTGCAAAAATTTCCAATCAAACCTTCCAAGCAAAGTTTTCATTAGTTAGCTATATGGTGTTCATTTTGGACAAAACAAAAATCAATCCTAATTAATTTGGTCCTTCAAAATGAAATGGAATAGACCATTTCTTCCTCAAAGAACTCCCACAATGAGTGATCTAAAATGCCCAATTTGCAAGAATATAAACCTAGAAAAAAAACTGGATTACTATCCCAAATTTGAGATTAAATGACACACTACCCTACTCTAATACCCTTTTATTTCCCATAGACAGATATCAACCCAAAAATGAACAATAAGGTTGAAGAGCACACAGGAAATACTTAGAGGGGGGGCAGCCGGAGGGGCGAGGAGGGGGGGAAGGGGGTAATCACTATTTCAAACTTTAAAACTTTAAACTGTATAAACCATACAAATCAGAAATCAAAACATTAAGTGCAACATAAAACACCATGAACAAGATGAACACCAAGATTACGTGGAAAACCCTTTCAGGTAAAAAACCACGGAAAAATATTGCTTTTATTATCTTCAAAGGGTACCAACCCAGTTACACAAGTGAGCACCAACTCTCCTTCGAAGCACCAACTCCTAACCAACTAAAGCACCAACTTCAGACTTTGCAAATCTGACTTTAATCAAAAATCTGCACATCAACTCAAAGATTCTTGCTTTGCATGTATAAGCTAATTCAAACTCAAAAATTTCTGCTCAACTTCATCCAGTTCATTCATAAACAATGCTCCATAATTTTCTGATGTTTCCGCCTAACACATCTGAGAATGATGATAATATTTTTGAATATCAAGACTAAATAAGACTTTGTTTAAAATAACTCCAACGACTTCACCAAGGTATATCCAAACAGCTAAGAATTAATTCTCTGTTTTTCACTCAGATTGAACTTACACGCACACATCTACTCATCAAACTGTTGCTATCATCTATTACAACTTTCACAATCATCCATACACCTACAGCTTAGTACACTCCAGCTCAGAATGATGTCAAACTCTTCTAGCACAAAATCGCATATACCTTTGATAGAGCAGCATCAAAAAGGTGAAAGGAAGTGACAAAATTTTAAAAGAATAACATCTTTTGTTCAGCAGTCCACCTCACCTTCAAACCTCAATCTCTTGCTTATATTAAAAAAATGAAATAGAAGATGCAATGAATATATTCAATCACGTCCTTTCAGAAACCAACAAACATTTGTTATGTCCCCAAATTGCAACACAATGAAATGCAAATAAAAGAATAAAATAACGAAATATATACTAACAATTTTATAATTATAATTATCAAGATAATATTATAATTATAAATAGTGAAAATACAAAATAAGTATTGACAATTTAAATACCATTATAATACATAAATTCTAATATAAAAACAATAATAATAAATATACTAAAGAAATGTCAAATAGACTATACTGCCAGTAGCAGCATTAAATACAATAAGGCAGTGATTATGAACAAAAGGAAACAAGCAACTATAAAGGAAATTATGCAAGACATCAATTCCTAAAGGAAAGGCATCGATTCCCATAAGAAGGAATATTAATCATGTTTACACAGCAGCGATCCCTAACAAAAGACATAAGGATTATTAATAAAGCAAACATAAATCCAATATGTTGATGTTGTAGCCGCGGGCCTCATACTTCCAGCGGCAATTTATCTATGTTACCGGGTTCGCCCCTGGGAAGCCCAGGGACGATTCGGGTTCGGTCCGAGTTCGAAATTCGGGTCTGGTTCGGTCAAATACGCCCTAGGTACGAAAAATCCACTATGGGTCCGACCAGGGTTCGCTTTTTTCGAACCCAGGTAGAATTTGCGCCCAGGCAGACTTTTTCAATGTGTTTTTGCAATTTTTAATTAATTTTTTGACTTTTTCAACGTGTTTTAAACATGCAACAAGCTACAGCAGGGGAGCTCACTTTTAAGTTTTAGATAATCCACCAAGGTATTCAATTACAAAATTAAAAGAAAATTTTATTCTACAAATGCATATATCACTGTAACATTCTCATTCCCAATGAAATTTATAGTTTTAAGTATCCTTTAGCTTTACTATAGCTGACATAGTTTACCATGCAGTCTTTCATTGTGCACCTTTCCATTTGAAATGATGGGAAAGTTTAATCTTCTCCAAGAGGCATGGAGGATGAATCCATGTAAGCAATAATTTTCTTGGAGAGAATCAGCAGCTTGCTCATGAGATTTATAATGCTATTTAATTTCCCAATGTCAATCTTCTGTAGCAGAAGCTAGTACTCACCTCTGATCCACAAGCCCAACTGCAAATAATGTTTTCTATGTAATCAAATAATCTTCCCCAATGGATTGCCACTTCTATAACGGAATTCCCTGTTTAGATCTTGGAAATTCTACTGAAATACTTCCCTACAATCAAATTGGATATATATCAAATCTGCTAGAAACATTTGTAATATATAATTAGCATGCAAAAATTATTCATTAATAATTTCTAGTAGATAGTTGTACTACACTTACCTTTGGAATATTGTTGTAATATTCTATTGCACCTATTTTATTAAGTTTACTTAGGTAAATATATTTTATTCTTAGTAGGTTAATAATGACGTGTCATCCTTGATTGGAGGCAAGACAATCATCTGTCATCTCTGCCTCATTAATAATTGATTGATGGTGATTAGATGGTACCTCAGAACCTCTACCTCATCAAGTGGGACCATTGTCTCTACTTGTTGAATTAGCTCCTCTCTTGAGTGAAATTAACTCATATCCTCTTGAACCTGTGTCACCATGACTCATCCATCAAAAGGATATGTGTGTGTACAATTTTCCTTTGAATTGCTAATGAATGGAATAGCCGTTGTGTTGCTCATTCATATTTTCTCTATTCACAGAAATTAGGTTATTGTAATTAGTCATAAAGAATTTTAGTCTTAGATTTAGCTTAGGAAAATTTTACATAAAAATGTATATAAACAATTACATTAAAGTTTTCTTAGTTTCTATATCATGACATTTGAGTATAAAGTGGTGGTGTATTTTTGCTATGTTATTTGACTATTAATATGGTGGTGTATTTTGAACTTAATTACTGCTGCAAATATGTATATATTTCTGATTTTTATATGTTTTTGTATTACTGAACCCAAAACGAACCCAACCCCAAAACAAAATTTTCCCGAACCGGCGAACCGGGTTCTCGAACCCAAACCCGAATCCAAAACCTAACCGGTAACTTAGCAATTTATTAATAAGCAATAAATTAATATAGTCGTTGGCTATTTATTTATTGGAGACGATTTATGAAGAGACGCCTTCATTTGCATTTGTAATTTATATTATTGATAAGGCCGATATCATCTAAAGTTCGCCACCTTTTGTGAGACACACCCATTCACTTATGGCCGACCTTTCATCTATGAAGGGACGCATTTATTGGAAACCATCTCATCGATTTGTATATAAGGGAGGCGCTGTTCATTCCTATCATTATCATTCATTACATTCAAGACAAGTGCGAATTTATCTACAGCAAGAGTTCGATATTGGAGTTCAATATTATTCTTCAAAGAGATCGATATCATTATTCAAGGATCAATATTATATCTTTTGAGATTGCATCAAGAGTGGTGCTGTTAATTCGGCCTTGTGATTGGCCTCATTGTAAAGCAAATTGCTGTTCATTATTCAATATATAAGAGATATATTGTTGCTGTGTTTTTCTCCCTCAAGTTGGAGGGTTTTCCCAGGGTATATGCTGTGTCAAATTGTTTGAAATTGTTCTAATTCTGCTTATTTAATTTCTGATCATAGAAATAACACAATAAACAGTGATTCCTACTACAGCAATAAGAGAATAAATATAATTAAATACCAATAAGGAAGGGGTCCAAAAAGCAGCGACAGTATTAAACAAGTAAAACTCAGTAACGAATATCCCAAAGACCATCTACTATTAATTAAAGAGCAACGGTTAAGTGAAAACGTAGCGATTAGCATATACAAAGAGGTGTGCCCCTTTGAAGTGGTGCAATTGCCACCAAAAGACACACCCCTTATCTAATTGGGGATATTTAAAGGGGGAGGCTTTCAAGCAATGGGGATCGAATAGAATGGAAAATAAATAAAATCTGAAATATATTTCTGAGTAAAAGGAGATTCAAAAGTAGAAATCTGAATAGAAAATAAAGACAGAAATAAAATGGATATTTCTGAGTATAGCAGTAAATATATTAATATATTATTATTAGAGAAATAAATATAAATATTTATATACATATATATTCATAAAACATATATATATATATGCTCATAACAAGTGATTATTGGAAGATTGAAATTAATTAGAAATAATTATATAATAATATATTTATAAAATAGATATCTATTATATGCAATAATGATGCTTGCAGCAATTATTGAGCCTTATAAGTAATTGTGACTATTTGATATAAAAATGAATAGACTTATGTATGCCCTTATCCTATGATCAATCAAATGCAAGGTTGAAGGAAGCGAGTTAGGAGGATGCTGTTTACAGGCCTCCCATGCTAAGTACACCACTCCGAAGGTGGAATAGTCTTGATCGAACGTTCCTACCGCTTGGGGCCAAGAGGTGGGTAGTCTTGGTCGGACGCTCGTGCTCTTGGGCTTAGATGGGTTGATAGTTTACAGGCAACCCTTTCAATGCTTTCCTATCAAGCCAAACTATGATTGATTGTTAGGATGGATCCAAGGAATCTCAATCATGAGGATGGATAAGACAACCGGGATAGGAAAAGTAGATACAAGTGTATTCCACTAAGCACGCCACTCCAAGGGTGGAATAGTCTTGGTCGAACATTCTTGTTGCTCGAGGCCAAGGGGTGGGTAGTCTTGGTCAGACGCTTGTTCTCTTGGGCTTAGATGGATAGCTTCAAGAGGACTTATCCTGCCTCTCATCCAAGTCCTGTTATAATTAAAGTTTCCACTATGCATTATGGATATTGGTAGTTAGATAGTCTTGGAATAGTTATGTATCTTAAATTAATAAGACATTTATTATGTTTGGATCACGTGAATTATATTTTCAATATTATCTAACATGATTGTAGGGCCTAAAGCCAAGATTTATCTTGTTGAAGTATTTAGTTGATAAGTTGTAACCCTAACTAAATCAAATTTGCGAGTCTAGGGAAAAATCTAGGGCAATCCCAAAAAGGGGACATTACAAGGGCAAAATCTATTTTTGATAACAACTTCACCTAGAGTATCAAGTCTGCACAATAGAGACTTGAAACTCC
>VDFB02056123.1:0-23314 GCA_007258455.2 Sequoia sempervirens
CCCTAAACCCTACACCCTGAATCTTATACCCAATATCTCAAACCCTAATCCATATACCCTATACAATTAACCTTATACCCTCAACCCTACATTCATCCTTGCACCCTAAAACCTCAACCCTAAACCCAATACCCAAAACCCTATACTAAATATCATAAACCCTAATCCCTATACCCTATACACTTAACCCTATGCACTCAACCCTCAAACCTATTCCTTAAACCCTAATTCCTACACCCTCAAACCTCATCCCTATACTGTATACCCTCAACCTTATACCCTCAACCCTACACTTTCAACCCTTAACCCTATACCTTATGTGGAAACAGAAAAAGTAACCCTTATACTTTTTCCTGTTTAGTTGCTCCTTGTGATTTTTGGACTTAATGAGGCCTTGATTTAATGTTGTATTAGGTCTTGGACCCTAGCAAAATGAATAAAATACATGTCTTGTAAAGGTGTTGTAAAGTGTTGTGAATGACTTTCACACTTTTCTAGACTTTTATTAAGTATTTAAGTCTCATGGACCTATTTTCCCCTTAATTCAACATTGTAAAATATATTTAATGGCATTTTCACATTGATCTAGAAGGCTTGTAAAATAAACCTAATTTTAATCTAGTGTTGTAATGTGTTTTACACATTCACATTAGATGTTGTGCCTTTCTAGGTTATGTGGACCTAATCTTAATATTGTAAAGTGTATTTAATCACACTTTCACATTGAACTTTGTGTCCCTAGCCTTAATTACCCTTTATATCATCATTAATAGGCCCCTATGACCCCATATTGTGCATCTTGAGGCTCAATTTGATCAAAGACCCAACTAGAACAACCTAGAAGCCTAATTTCTTCATTCCCAGACATTCCAACTGGAAAAAGAGCCCCTATGGGACCCATTCACCATTAGGGGTGAATTAGTCCCATCTAGGTGGGACCCATTCACCCTTAATGGCGAATGAGTCCCATTTGAGCTATTTTCAGGGTTTGAGCAGGAAAAAATAGGTTTTAAGTTTAATTTTTCCCCATGTCGGCCTTGGGGATCAAATTAACAAGCATTTTAGGTGGATTTCCTATAAATACAAGCTTCTAAACCCTAACACACAATCAACTCATTCATTATTCATTCATCATGTTCTCAAGTCAAGCAAGCTAGTGTTTTAACATTTCAAGACATCAAGATAGCTTTCTAAATCATTCAAGGGAAGATTCTACATCCATTGCTACAAAATTTCAAGATCAATCATCATGGAAAGGTACTAATTCCATTATTTCATTTCCATGCTTCATCTTATTTCTTCATTTGGTTTAATTACCTAAAAGGGGTTTGACCAAGGCAAACCCCCATGCTCTAACATCCAACATTTCTCTTTCTTTTATTGTTTGTTTGCAGATTTAGGCATCTTGAATACTTTGAGATAATTAAAGATTAAGTTGCAAAGTTTTTGAAAACATCACCTTGTTGACTAGGTCAAAATATCCACAAAAAGCCACTTAGAGTGCTGGAAATTAGAGTTTTGGAGGCAGACACCTATCAGGAACCGAAGTGCATATTGAGGGCTTTTGTTTTCACTTTTGGATTTTTAGAAATTCAGAAGTGGAATCATTCACCGTTAGTGGTGAATGAGTCCCATTTCTAGGCCTGAAAAGTGTTTTTTGTAGTTTTGGATACCCATTTGTCCGAAACGGGCTCCGGAACAATTTCCTAGATCTAGGACTAATTCACCCAGAATGGCGAATGAGTCCCAGTAGGGAAATTTTTTAGGATCAACAGCATTTCAAAAGTCATTTCCAGTTTCTATCAAGTTCTTAGGTGAAAACATTCAGTTTTACAGAATTCTATTTTGTTTCATTTGCATTTCTAAGTGTTTTTGCATATCACAATGTGTTTTCAAACATCTTGCATTTCAATAGTTTGGCATTAATAATCAATATCTTTTATCAGTTTACTGCATTTAGAAGTTTTCATTTAAACATATCGCATTCATATTTACATTAATATGGAGTGTAGACATTGCCTATTTTTGCCTACCTCTCTCCTTTTAGGTGAAAAACCCTAAAATTGTTAGAGAGCATTAGGGTGCCAAAACCCTTTTTTACACCTTATAACCTAAACCCTGTACCCAATATCTTAAACCCTAATCCTTATATCCACAACCCTCAAACCTTATCCCTCAACCAGGTATACTTAAACCTACAAACCCAATACCATCAATCCCATACCCAATATCCTAAACCTAATCTCTATACCTTATACACTTAGCCCTATACCCTCAACCTTGAGCACTAGGGGGAAGGTGTGTGTGTAAGAGAGAGAGAGGTGGAAGGAAGAGCGAGAGAGAATGAGAGGGAGGGAGGGTGAGAATGGTGAGATAGAGAGGAGAGAGGGAGAGAGAAAGAGGGGGAGAGAGGGAGAGAGAGAGAGATAGGGAAAGATGTAGAGAGGGAGACATAGGTGAGATAGAGAGACAAAGAGAGAGTGATGGAGGGAGAGGTATGTAGAAAGAGGGAAATGGGATATAAATATAAGTAGATATAGAAGGAGAGGTAGAGATATAGGGAGGTTAGATAGAGAGGAGTGAGTGAAAGAGAAAGAGGGGGAAGAGAGGGAGAGAGGTGGGTAGAGAGAGAGAGAGAGAAGAGATAGAGAGTAGAGAGGGAAAGAGGTATGGAGGGAGACATAGGTGAGATAGAGAGAGTGATGGAGGGAGAGGTTGGGAGAGATAGGGAGAGGGGAGATAAAAATAAGTAGAGAGGAAAAGAGAGGTAAAGAGAGAGGAGAGATAGAGAAAAGTAGAGAAGTGAGGGAAGGAGGGAGGGAGAGGTGGGGAGGAGATAGAGGTGAGTTTGTGTGTGTGTGAGAGAGAGAGAGGCAAGATAGATAGAGAGATCTAGAATAGAGAAGGAATGAGAGAATGAGAAAGAGAGAGAGGGAGGTGGGATGGAGGAAGAGGTAGAGAGGGATAGGTGAGATAACGAGAAGTAGAGAGAGAGAGGGAAGGAGGTAGGGTGGGAGAGAGAGGAGAGCAAGGGAGAGGTAAAGAGGGATAGGTGAGATAAAGAGATGTAGAGAGAGATAATGAGGAGAGGGTGAGAGAGAAAGAGGGGGGAAGGGAGGAAGGGAGGAAGGGATGGTAAGGAGGGAGGGAGATAGAGGTGTGAGAGAGAGAGAATGGTGAGATAGAGTGGATAGAGTAGGGAGTAATGGAGGGAGAGGTAGGTAGAGAGAGGGAGAGGTGAGATATAGAGAAGTAGAGAGGGAAGGAGAGAGGGAGGAATAGGTAGGTAGGGAGGGAGAGATAGGTGAGAGAGAGTAGAGAGGGAAGGAGGGAGAGATGGAGGTAGGGAGAGTGAGATGGATAGAGAGTGGTGAGATAGAGAGTAGAGAGGGAATGGGAGAATGAGAAATAGAGAGGGAGGTGGTAGGGATGGAGAGGTAGAGAGGGATAGGTGAGATAAAGAGAAGTAGAGAGAGATAGAGAGAGAGGAAACAAGGGAGGGTGGGAGAGAGAGGGTGAGGGAGAATTAAAAAGAGAGAGGGAGGTGAGAGATAAAGATATAAGTATAAGAGAGAGAATGGGTAGAGATAAAGATATGGAGAAAGTGAGAGGATGAAGAGAATGGTGAGATAGAGAGGGGAGAGGAGAGAGAGAGAGAGAGAGAGAGAGAGAGAGAGAGAGAGAGAGAGAGAGGGGGGGGGGAGAGAGGGAGGAATAGAGAGAGTGAGAGAGAGCTAGACAAAGATATTAGAGAGGGAAATAGGTAGGGAGGGAGACATAGGTGAAATAGAGAGACAAAGAGAGATAGATAGAAATAGGGAGAGAGGGAGAGAAGTATAGAGGGGGGAGTGAGAGAGAGAATGGTGAGATAGAGAGAAGTAGAGAGGGAAAGAGAGTGTGTGAGAGAGGTCTAGAGCATAAGGGATACATAATGAGAGAGAGAAATATGACACAACTTACTAATTACTGAAATTTGACCTCCTAATTATTGAAATTTGACATGATTACTAAATTTTGACTAAGTCTGAATTTTTTTAAGATTTTCCAAAAACTAGAATTTGCATTATAACTCCTAGAGATCCAAAACCACTCTCAAACATCTTGAAAATATATACATGAAATATAACTTAAAGTATAAGAAAGTAAATATCCATATAGACCAAAATTACTTAACTTAAATGTTTATTTCATGTATATAGTTTCCTTGAAAAATAAGAACAAAGAGAAAAAAAATAGTAGAAAACAATTTCAATGCAGACCAAAATGCAAGCACATTATAATGCGTTCATGTTTTGGCAATGTTTTTTGACTCATTTTGGTAATGCATGTTGGTGCATTTTTGAATTATTGACAAGGAACAAATTTCAATACAAAACATAACATGAGCGCATTATAACACACTTGTGTTATATCTTCCTTTGGGAATCCCCAAGCCTTAGGATTGGATTTGCTTTTGGATTTCCAACCCAAAGGCTTGGAGTGCCTTCCCAATGTCCAAAGATGTGTTTTTGCATATTCTACAGGATTTCACATAATCTTGTTCATGCTAACCATCAAGTTTGCACGTGTTTCAAGGTCGAGTAAATCGAGCACCGAGGTAATGTTAGGCTCTCTCTTAGCTATTTAACGATGTAGTTTTTTCACATTTTGAAAATGTTAAGGCTTTCATCCTTAATTTCTTTTGTTTGTGTGTCTATTTTTTGTCAAAAACTAGTGTTTAGTATTTTTTACTTTATTTTTTAACCGTTCATTGAAATTTCAAATAAATTACATTTTTATAAACTATAATCCATTCTACACATTAAAAAAAATCTATCAGTTTTCAAAAATTATAGGGGTAGCACGGTCAAAATTCTATTTTTTCAGGATATGTCCACTTTGAAAATTAGTAAAAAATTAAATATTCATTAAAAAATTATCAGAAAAATTGAGTATAAACTACATGTTGTTAGCTAATTTATCACCAAAGTGATTTTAAAAAATACCCAAAAAAACTAACCTTTTGAGGGAGCCACAAAAGATGTTATGTTATATTTTTTTGATAAAAACAACACCAATTTCTATGGTTCCCTTTTTTGAACCTTTAATCTCTACCATTTAAAAATAATAATTAGTAGTTTAGAAAGCAGAGTCAGAGCACTACAAACATTGTTTTTGTTGCATCTTAAAATTTTGAGTGTAACTACCCTCAATTTCTCATCCAAGGTTAGTATTTCTTGATTTCAAAAAAAAAAGTGGCCACTTAAGACCCCTTTTTGGCCCACCATCTTTCTGCACTTAGCCCATACATAGATTTAGATTGGGATATCAATACTCAAATTTTTAAGTCCACTTCAGGTTATTGTTTCTCACTAGCTTTTGGTCCTATTAGTTGGTCTAGAATAAAGGAAAATGTTATTTCTTTATCATCCAAGAGGTAGAGTAAAAGGGAGATGTCAACACAACTGCTGAGGCTATTTGGCTTCAAGAAATTCTCACTGAGTTTGGTATTCCATTCAAGAAAGCAACAATCATCTATAATGACAACTATAACACCATTTAGTTTTGCAACGTGAATCCAATCTAGCACTAGCAAACCAAACACCTAGAGATATACATGCATTTTATTCAAGAGATTATTCATGGTCAAATCATCGACTTAAATTTTTTCGTCTTTAGAGAATGTTGCTAAAATCTTCACCAATCCTTTTATTGAGATCAAGTTTATACATCTAATAGATCTTCTTGTTGGTGTCAATAGGTGTTTTACATATATAGGTCCTATTTACATGTTAAATCCACTTAGGTCCTAGGAGGGAATATTTTTAGATAGCATTAGTTGTCACTAGATCTTATCTTATCTTTTGGAATTTAACGCTTGTGTCCTAATTCATTTAATATTTGTTGAGGTAGTTGTCTCATTATACAAGATTAATAAACTTGTCCAGATCTTTCCTAATCCTATCTAACAACTTGCCTTAATAAGCAAGGCATCATATGTACATCATATATTAAATTTAACAATCTTGCATCCATAATCATAGCATGATATTTCTACCATTTATCTCTTGTGGAAGTTATTGTTGTCTTGAAGGTGATCTTGGGGTGTTTCAGAGTGCACCATAATCTCCTACATGGTATTAGAGCTTTAGTGCTACAAAATTCTTCCTAGATCTAAGGGACCAATCTTGGCTTGAATATTTTGTTGGGTGTGATTAGAGGTTTCAAGAAGCTCACCATTGAATCTTGGCATCAGATAAAGTTATGTTTTCTTTTTCTTTTTTCAAATTTCATCATATTTTGTTTGATCTACAAGGGTTTCAAGTTAGGAAAAGGTTACCAAATCCAAGAGGTAGCCAAATTTTTGGTGAAATTTGAGCCAAAATTGCCCCTGCCATTGTGTTTGGAAGGCCCAAAAAACCTAAGGATTGATTGTCAAACCAATAAAATTTGAGCACTTGACCCCAAGCTTCAGAGAAAAATGTGCCCAATTTGGCTATATGTTCGACCATACAATTGTATGGTTATATGAATACGTAGTCATCAAAATCATGTCATTGGAATTTTGTAGTTGTAGCCAAGTGAAAGGAAAAAATTAATACATTTTATATAGTTTTTAAAAAAAAATAAAAAAAATAAAATTGCAACTTTGCAGTCCCTATAGAATGTCATTTGGTACAATTATACTCGTAGACCCTAAGGCTGCCACATGAAAAAATAAAACATGCCCATGTGCATCCTCATGTGGCCCCACCATCACCTACCATTGAACTTGCCAATGCCATCGATAGGGCAAGGAAAATTCCTGACTAAAAGGGTATATTTTATCAAATTGCATCAAACAAAGAATATCCGCCAAGATTCCATGGTATATATATTGGTGGAAGCATATTTTGGTGACCTTGGGAATATTTCATTTGTGGCACTCTATAAATCATCAATTTTAATTGCATAATATGTTGATATCAACATTGTGCCAGCGTGATGTCAACATCACCTTTGGAAAATTTTGACCTCCCTCTCCATTACAAGTTTTGATTTGCAGTATGACTTTGGAGACTCATAACTTGGTCATATAGACTCCTTTTTTCGAGTAATTTTTTTACTTGGGGTAGAACTTCATGCTCTTTATAGTGGTGATACAATTTTTTTTTTTAAATTTTAGAACTTGGTCTTTCTATAAATTATATATTCTCAACAATTTTGTTGAGCCATTCTTGTTTTGGGAACTTCTGAGGCCCTGTTCTTGCTCCTACGACAATATTTTTGGGTGATTTTTTTTTAAAGTGCATACTTTTTTGTGTACTTTTTAGTGGTGTGATCATATTGATCTCATTCTATGCAAAATTTTATTTTGAGCTTATAGCAAAATTTTGTATTTGTATGCACTAAGATCAAGTCAACTTCACTATTTTTTGGCAAGTGGCATATGTAATCACACTAAGTATAAAGATTCAACCTCATATATTGTTGAGGGATTCTTGGTTGAGCAATTTTGGGGGGTAATATTATGTTTTTGTTGGCTTATGTCTCTTGATTGGTCTATTGAGTGACCAAAGTTGAGGATTTTAACATGGGTATCAAAAGACATCCCACTGTAATCAGGTTGAATAAATGGAACTTTAAGTATTGGAAAGATGAAAATATCTCTATGGAATAGTTCCTAAACCTCCATCCACGTGGAAGGGAGTTGTGTGGAACATAAAAACTAAACATATCCTGGGAGTAATTGGTTGTAGTTGTGATATTGACACACAAATGACCAATGGTGGTATTGAGATCCTTTGAAACCTTATGACTAGACTTTGGGAGATGTATGGAGACTCAAATGAACCTCCATTCTTAGAGGATCTTGTTGCAAATTGTCTTGTTCCACTTGATGAGTTTTGACCAATTGATGATAAAATTGTTATTGTGATTGCTCATTGGGAAAGGTATGCTTAAATTTTGATGACACAAAACCCTATTCTTCTCCTCTTACCGAGAATTCTATTGAGACTTCAATTTCTATGGCTCCTAATCCATATTTAGAGGGTTCATCTTCTTCATCTATGAGTCAACATCTTTAGAGTGAGTACTCTTGTAATTCAACATTGACAAAATCATCTAGTGTTCTTACTTCATCATATGTTGAGAATACAATAGGGGACAATAAGTGTAGTAGAATGGCATGCACTAAAATATCATCTCCTTTATCTATTGTTATATCTGAGGATGCTTGTGTTTTCATAGTTTTGGCTCCTTGTGATTCAGTGTAGCATTAATACATCGTCTTCCAGAGAGGATACTTGGGATGATTACTTGATAGAAATTGTTGATTTTTTTGTGAGTCTCATATTTTAAATTTTGGAAACATCATTGATTGCATTCATCTTATCCTTGATGGAGATGATCATTCTTCAGTTGTTGTGAGGGAACACTTTAACCCTCTTATTCATTTGGAGGATGCTTCTTTATCTTCAAAGGAGGTAAGTTTGTATTTGGATTGGTGTTCACAGTGTGGCCTAGAATTCTTGTTTGGAGTGCGACACTTTTTGGCATCGACATGAAGACACTTGAGCATTCTTCAAAGTCATCACACATTATCCTTCTTCCCACATCTTCCTTTTAGGAATGGGAATAAATCTTGCATATCATCTTGGTCTTGTTTCTTCCTAAGGGGAGGAACGTTGTTTGAAATTCTTAGATAATCTTCAACATTTAGTGTCGGGCATCTACCATCATTGCAGGTGAGGGATTTTGTCCAATTGGGTTTTCTCCTTTTCTCTGTTTGTGAGAGATAACATTTGTATTTGTACGTGCGGGTACCTGATATGGCCTTATATCTGGGACCCATCTTTGTGTCATTTACATAATAATCTACTCCCCAAGTTAAACTTAAGGGGGGTGTAGGTGTAAATAGGTTTTTTACCTAGGTCCTATTTACATGTTAAGTCTACTTAGATCCTAGGAGGGTATCTTTCTAGATTATGTAATTTGTCACTAGATCTTATCTTATCTTTTGGCATTTAATGCTTGTGTCCTAAGTCATTTAATATTTTTTGAGGTAGTTTTCTCATTATACATGATTAAGACGCATGCCAAGATCTTGTGTAATCCTATATTTCAACTTGCCTTCATAAGCAAAGCATCATATGTACATCATATATTCAATTTCACAATCTTGTATAGTCCCTCTTCTTCTTGGGATCCTTTAGCTTTTAAAGAGGTCCTCAAAGTCCCTAAAAGAAAAAATATAGCTTGTCGCTTTAATCCTAGCTACCCTCTCTAACTTTTTCTTAGATCCTCGTCAAGCTCTTGAGCTAACTCAAACCTAAATTACATCCCCAATAAATTTTAGTTCTATCCCCAACCCAAAATCTCATCCTATTGTTGTTAAAAATTATAGTGTAGACATGGAAAATGTACTGATTGACATTGCACATCTAATCCTGACTACTAACATCATTTCATCCTAAATCATCCCTTGGTCTAACCATTTAATCGAATACCCTTATTTGATTAAATTCATCAGTTTTCCTCCCTTAATTAAATCATTGATCTAATTAAGTAATTCTCTCTTGTTAATTAAATCAATCAATCTGATCTAATTGCCTCTATTTAATTAAATAATTTATTTTATTTGATTAAACCTCTAAATTCATCTTATTAGATTAAATAAATTAAGCCTTATTTGATTTAATCTAACTCCATCCCTTTTAATTAAATAAACCAAAAATCTTTATTTAATTAATCCTTTTATCATATTCTTCTCATCCTTGATTTAATTTAACCCATAAATCTAAGTCAAATTTGTCACATCATCTAATCCTTCATTAAATTAATCAACCCTTGATTAATTTAATCCTAATTCTTGTCCCATCCTGTAGCTTTTGCCACTTGCACATGAAAATAGATTTAATTCATCTATTAATACTCTATTTATTTTCACCATGGCATAATAGAGGAATATTCCTTCAAATTTGAATTCAAATCTAAGTGGACTTTGTACATCCAACAAGGCACTTATTTCCTCTTACAAGTCCTTTTGCATTGAGCCAAGTGGCATTTAATGCACTTTTCTGTCCCTCCAACTTGTCTTTTCCACATTTTTCAAATTCACCTAATTGTAATAAATTGCACATTTGCCAAAATGTGCTCATTCCTCAACCATTCACATGATGACATGTGGCTTCTTCTCATTGGTTGAAGATTAGTCCCACATTCTTCCCTTTTTCCTTTTCTCTCTTCACATTCTTCTATAAATAGAGAGCTCATCCTTCATTTCTATCATCCACAATTTGAGCAAAGTTATTATACTCCATTTTCAACTTAGAGCTTTAGAATTTGCATCAAATCCATAAATTATAGCTAGGTTATTGCAGGTTTTCTCCATGGAAGTCATTTGAAGCAATCACCAAGTGGATCACCATCACCAAATTGTCAACAAGCTTGCTTAGGAGTTGGGAAAGGGCCAATTTCCACATCAAATTGGCACCAAATCCCCCATAGGATCAAGAGTTTGCATTATTTGAATATGATTAATCTCTCTTATTGCTTTTTCATTGCATTTCTTGCTTTCATTTCCTATTTCGAATTATGTTAATGGATTTTATGGGGAATTTCTATTCTAACTTGCATTATGATCTAACAATGTGTTTGTTTGTTGTGTTCTTGTAGGTCTAGGATATTGGTTCACATATAGTAATTCTCTTCACATAGACCAAGATCCTCTTTTTGAACTCCCTTAATGAAGTACTACATACAATCCTAAAATGTTAGTGGTTGAACTCTCCTTGCTCAAAAATATCATGTAACATTCTTTACATACAATCCTAAAATGTTAGTGGTTGAACTCTCCTTGCTCAAAAATATCATGTAACATTCTTTACATACAATCCTAGATTGAAGACCACCCTTTCTTTTATCTAGAAAGAGGCATGCTTCATATTACCAACCATTTTGAAGGTGGGGGCAATGTTGTTTTAGGCTTGGACCCTTGGCTTTATAAATATGTAGTTAAACTCTAGGATAATTCCTTATAACTACCATCTTGGGCCACAATCCTTATCCAAGACACTCTCTATGGGTTTTGCTCCACCTACATCCCTAATACCCCAAATAATTGAACTCTTCTTTTGGATTTTCTATACCTACACCTCCCCTTGGCGGAGTGGTCCTTAGAGGAGATTTTAGTATGATAGAACATTCAACTATTCTTAGCTAGTTCAACACCATTAGTTTATCCCATAGAGAATTGGAAGCTTGGAAGTTAGCCATAAACCTTTTGGGGTTTTTGAACCTATATAAAGTAAAGTTTGTTTACATATAAATATCTCATTTTTTTACTTGGAAAAACTATCATGAAGGCTCTTTACAAAAAATGAGTCACCTTGACTAGTCCTAAATTTCCCCTTACTATCAAATTCTCCCCTCAATTGCTAATCTTCCTATTAGATTGGAACTTTCAAGCACCCTCTCATATCATATTCCAATTCTTACTACTCTTTCCTTATCTCACTCACCCTCTATTCCCACTAACCTTCCCTTCTAGCATAATATCTTATATTGATAGCCTCCTCAAAATTTGGGAAACTAATCATAAACCCCAACAAGATTGTTAGATTTCCTAGTGGAAAAGAATAATTACCTATTGCATTTTATTTCTATGTGACTATGGTTGTAAAGTTGTTGCCAATCAAAAAATACTTTAAAAATATCTAAGAGGAAAAATTGAAATAAAATGGTCTCTTCTTGTTGCTAACCTTTCAAACATTACCTTCCAACAATCGATTACTCATACAAAAAATATTAAAAGGAAAATTGAAGCTTACAAAATCAAAGAACCCAAATTCATGCTCATGTTCAATACATCAAAGAGGGGAATATCTAAAGATATACATATAGGGATGTTGAGTGGTTACAAGTATAGGGATGTCTTTATAATTTTAATACTTGTAACCACTCAACACACATGCTTAAAGAGAATAAGCATATATATATAAATTCATTATAAAGAGAAATTGGAGTCAAACACGCTTATTCTCTTTATGCTCATTAAATTCATTGCAATGGTTAACAATAAATGTAGAGAACACTTTAGTTTGGGCTTTCAAATGAATGCTAAGTTAAAAAACATGCAAAATGGATACTTGAATATCTAGCCTTCTCCTTGTGTTCTTGTGTGTCTAGTTGTAAGGACTTGCCTCATTGAGGGGTTATTTTGGGGTTCCTCATGTAGTCTTGGGTGGATGGGAGGTATAAAATGCCTTTTCCCTTCACCCCTTGTGTTATTGGCCTCATGTTGGAACCTCTTGTAGTCTCCCCAATCGTTGGGAGTTATCTCTTTCATGGGCTAGTGTGAGGCAAGATCAAGTGTCTAGGACCTTTTTGATTCCATTATCATTTTTTTCTTTCTATTTTTCATTGTGGTTCTTTCCTAGTGGTCCCTAAGCATTGTGCATGTCCTAAGGACTAAATCCAAGCTTTGGTTTTCCCATTGGTTAGGACAATAGTACTAGAGCCAAGACTACAATGCTTGACTAGGACTCTAACGTTAGAATACAATTTCAATGCTAAACCTAGACATCTATTCACTCACGCTAGTGTCTTCTAGTGTCTCATTTTCTATTGTTCTTCATTTTTTGGGTCTTCCAATCATTTCTTAGTGGAAATTGGTATACACAAGTTGTGCCCCTTGGCTAAGAGAGTCTTCATATGTTGTTTCATCAACATGTGTCATGCCTTAAGTTTTATGGCACCCATTTGTCTTGAGAAGTGTTTCATTGCTTGGAAGTGACTCATCATCATTCTAGTTGGCAGAGGGTTTGTACCTCCAAGTAATGAAACCTCTTATGAAGGATTACCCTAGTGTTTGTTGAGTGGATTGGAGGTGAATGTGTCCTCATCCTACTCCTTGTTAAGAAATTGATGGTTGCATCATCTAGTCAAGGGGTGTTAGCTCCTAGTTTTTCCATCATCTATGTGGGTTTCTGTGGTGTTATGGAGTTTATAAGAGTGTCTTACTATGGATTTGAGGTAGATGCTTCACTCATCCTACTCTAGTTTTGTGTTTACGAGAGAAGGCGATCATGGGTTAGTATTTGAGCATCATTCCCCTCTTGTAGGTTCATCATGGAAGTTGTATCCCATGATGGGTAAGTCTTCCACTAGTGCCACCTTGCTTATAGAAATGGTGAGGTCATTCATGTTGTTGTTTCCCTTATGTCATTGTGCTTCACATGACACTTGTGTGCATGTTGTTATGTAGGGTGACATATTGTTGTTGTACCTTATGGTTGTTGTTTAAAAAAAGTTACTTAATTGGCTAATGTCCTAGGTGTGTTTGCTTGGGGCATTACACAACATCTCCATGATAAATGCTTATTTAAAAAAATCAAGTCTTTAGAGATCTTTGGGACCCTAACAATTTAAATTGGAAGTTATGACAAAACCTTAAGCACAAATACAATTTGTCCTCTTCTAAAAACCTTAGGATTATTTATATCTAGCAACTTATCCCTCCTAGTCTTTATAAACTTCTTTCCATCCATGATCATGAGCATTTTTGGAAATATTGGCAGTGGTCAAGCTCTTGCAACCTTTATTGTTTCCCCCTCAAAATGACTTATTGGCAACTCCTCCCATCTCTGGTCACCTCCTCCTACTTAAACTCTCTCTAGAACTACAATTTTAGCTAGTCCAAATGGAATAGGCTCAACCAAAAACTATGGAAGTCCAAGGTTGATGCTCAATCCAAACTCTTAGCTTGGAAGACCCTCCACATCAAACTCACCATTGATAATCGCCTCACCTTTCTTCACTCTCTCCCATCTTACCTATACTACTCTAAACTTGAGTCCGTTAAACATGTTTTCTAGTTTTGTCATCATTCTAGAAATCACTAGCTTGCTCTCTCCTCCATTCTACCCACCCTCTTCCCTTTCAAGTGGTCTTGGAAATCTTCTCTTCTAGGAGCATCCTAACAATTTAGCATTATCTGCCAAACCTATAGACAAGTAATCCTCAAGTACATTTGGAAATTCAAATGTCTAGCTATATTCTCCCAATGCCCTATATCCTAGCTTAATTGAGATTCTGATGGTTTGTTGCAATTTGTATCTTCTAATGGTTAATTACATTCCTCATTACCATTCCTAGAATGTAGTCAATCCCAACCTATTAGATATTGTCCATAATCTGTTAACATAACTATTGATTTTGAGGTGTTTCATCCAAACACCGAGCCCTCCTAGAGAGCCTAATTGTCCCTCCTCCACCCATGATTCCTCTCCTTTGACTAGTTTGGACTCTTACCACTCATTCAAATTTGTATTTATTTTGTTCTAGATTTGCTATAGAGTTTTTGATGATGAATTACCTACCTTGATCCTTTTTTATAGTGACTACAACCATTATGGCTCACTCAAAGCTCAAGTCTTTTGAGAACCTAACCCAAATGCTTCATGAGTGCACACAACTTCAACATATTGTGAATGAATTGAACACTTTCTCTCCAACCAATGATAATTTTTGACAATGGGAGACAAACCTGACATTTGGTTCCTCTTGCTAATGATGTTCCAAATCTCTTCTTATAAGGAGATCCCTCCATGATCCAAGGGAGCTACACAATACATGATTCTTTGAGTCATGACTCGTCTAACATCAATGATTGGCCGACTAATTTCACCCCAATGCAAGTAGTTAGCACTCATAAACCAACTAATTATAGTGATTACGACGTTAGTTCTCCCCTTCAACTATGTTTCAAAGTCTTCTTTGTTGTGAGAGGCTGTTGATAAACCAAAGAGATGGTAGGAGTGGGATAGTGGTCCTCAATTGGGAAATTGTGGCACTTATTATAATGCTTGGATTTGGCTTTGGCAATTAGGCATGTCTTTCAAATCTAATCAAACAAGTGAACACTTTTGAAGTCTTTGATAAATGTTATCACTGTTCATAGATGCAAGTTATTAGCAACAAACTATCCATGCGTTATCATCTTAGTGGGATTGTGTGAGAAAATTTAAAGCTTGTTAAAATGATTGATTTATGCTTTGATAATGTTTTAGTTATTCTCTCTACTATTTTTACCTAGCAATGTTCTGTTTTTAATTAAGTTGTAGATTTTATTACTTACTATGTAATAGTTCTTACAACAGTTTTGTATATTTTGCTCATACGTTACTTAATCCAATTAAAAAAATTAAATTGTTTATCGTTTTATTTCTTGTTTGAATATAACAGAAACTTTAAAATATAGCATTTTTCTAACCACCTTTTCTTAAAATATATGGTATAATATGCTTTTATATTTCGATCCACTTTTTTAGAATATACCTAACACAATATTCTTCTTTACAAAATGTTTTCTTAAAAAAAATCCACAAACAAATAGGCTAAATTAGTTTCTCATGAATCTGCTTTATTCTGTTCACTCTGGGGAAGCTAGTTGTGCCTTGTTTCCCTTCGGAGAACGCTAGTGAACGTTATTTTTAAGTATAAATTCTATTTGCTGCCATTGACATTTGAGTTAAAGCAGAGTCCTGTCTACTCACTGGTGAATATGCAGCTCAGCATGTTTCAAACTGCAAATCAGAAGAAAGTAAGTCTCGAAAGAACCCTGCTTTTTAATGATATATACAAGATGCAAATTTTCAATTGCAAGAGTCTGAGGAAGTTTTTAACCTCAGCTATTCAGGAAATTTATAAATCGGATACGAAATTGTCCTTGGGATTAGAAAAACCCATCTTTTACTAGTTTTACAGCACCCTTGCAAGAGGTGCGACGCTGGTTAAAACATGCGAATATGCTAGCACTTTTAACCTGCCCCTCGATTACAGGTATGCTATTCTCAAACTTAAAAGGAGATACTGACTTCCTGGTGTTAATTCCTGCCCACATAGTGCTTGATGCCAGAGGGTTTTAAGCAGATCTGAAAAAAAATACCCATCGCAGGCTTGAGATATAAGTAGGGGACTGAATGAGTCCATCTGCAACACGCTTTCATCCTTACAAATAGTCCTTGCCAAAAATACCATGATACTTCAACAAATGGGTTTAGATGATTAGTTTGACTGTACTGAAATTGTTGGAGATTCCATAAGCTATAGTTGTTATAATGGTGCTGGAAAATCTCAATATTTCGTGGGTTTAGAGAAGTCATTTAAGCTTTGAAGGAGCTTTTGTTCAACAGTGAGGTGTATGTCGTGGGGACGCAGTGCATGCGAGGTGCTGGTAAAATGACATTGGCCTTGGCGCTCTGCAATAATCCTCATATTAAAGGTGAAACGGGCTTACCCTCATTTAGGGTCGCGTCACGTTTCCCTGTTGTTTTAATCTTTTATTTTAAAGGTACTTTGTGTGAAATTTCTAAAGTCTATACCTTCAATGTCAACATATGCCAAGATTTTGGGCATTTTTTCCTTGCCCTTTTTCTGCGGAGAAGATGAAACTACTGAACTTTTAACATCCTCTTAAGGCAATGGTATCTACTTTTTAGGGGTGATAGTTCTCTAGGCCTTCCATTATTGCTCTCTTTGTGCCATAATTGAATGCCATGAGAAATTTCTTTTTCTTCATGGATTTCAAAAATTGAGGAAGATAATATTTACTTGCAGTAAAGAGTAATACCAGAGCCTTCGCTTCCAGAAAATTCATCGCGTATCACTGATTGCCTTCCATAGGGCCTGCATGTACAAATCGAAAAAGATTCAGTTAGAGAATTCTACAATGGCCACAAATACTATTTGTTTGGGTTAAGTTCTCGTCCTATAGAAGTTAAATCAGGAAGCTGCAAAAATTTATCCTTCATATTCTATGAATAATTCGTATAAAATTGTGAGTTATATCACTTCTTCCAACCAATGGCATGAGGTAGACTAGGAGGTTTATCATTTAAAAATTCTTCTAACAGCTATTAAAAAATAATTAAGGCATCATTAGGGATTGGGGCTGGGGTAAGCATGATTATCTCCTCCCACAAAATCGATTCTTACTACTAAACAAATTAATTGCTTTATTATTATCTTCTTTTAATATGATTGAGACTTGTTGACGTGCGTTTTATGACATGACAAACATTTTAGAACAAAGTGTCACAGACGCTCTATTCTCTCTTGAAAAACTACTTCCTATGCTAAGATTGCCAGTAAGTTCATAGGGTAATTCCAATGTTTAAGATGAACGTGGATAGGCTCTGTGGTATGGATGTGATTTGCTGTGGGCACAAGTAGATTTTGCAAGTCATTCTGAGAAGTGGAGACATGAATGCAGTACCATTTTTGGATTTTTTGATTTTATAAGAAAAAAAGTGAAAAAAGATTTAGGGTTTAGAGAATCTATTCTACTCCTAAGAAACCAAGAGAAGACGAAGACTAAGTGAAACCAAATAAACTATACTCTGTTTCGCCACGTTCAACGACAACTACGCAGAGCAAGTGCAATCTTCTAGGAATGTGCTTGTGATTTTCATGGGATAAATAATTGCCATCAGATCGAACAACAATTATCAAGATAGAAGTTAAGCATCCACAGTAAAGCTCAGTCTAACTTTGCACATTGGGCGAAATCATCCACCCAAAGAAAGTATGAGCTTGGTTTCACTAATCGACGTTATCAATCAATCATTCTTCTAACATACATTTTAATTTAAATCTACTAAGAGAGAAAGAAAATATGCGACCATGCAACTATTCAACAATCAAGTACTCAAAGCACCTCATGCATTTGAACTTCATTATCAAAGTAGCGTTTTCACAACAATCTCATAAAACTCTCTCTTTATTTCTAACTATCTCAAATCTGCTCTAACTCTTAATCTCCTCTAACTTCTAAGCTTCTAACTATCCATCAATCTATCTTCTAATGAGAATGAGAGAGTGAGGGGGGGGTTTATATAGTTTTTCCGGATTACAAAGAACGGCCCAGATTGATTCAAGATCAATGGCCAAGATTAAATTGAACTAAACCCTAATTAGGGTTTCCAAAACCACAATCAGTTAACTAAAGAGAACACTAGACAACTGGAGTGTCGTCCTTATCCGCTTGTGCAGCCTCACGTTCGGCGAACCTGGACACTATCAGGTCGACCTCCTCCATAGCAATGTCGGGCAGCACGCTGATGTTGTACTCCAGCAAATCCAAGTTCTCGGCACATTCTGCAAACACATTCGCCCATATTGGCTCTTGTAGCAAGAAAGAACTTCTGGTAGCCATGAAGTCGAATATTTTGGTGAAGCCTTCCTTCATGATTGGCCCGGTGGTGGAGAAAACTTTCTGTACTTGCTCCTTCAAACTCCTTGACCGCAAGTGTTTCCTTCGGACAACCTCCTTGTCGTGCACATTTGTAGCCATCTCATAGATTTTTCTTTGAATTTCTTTTACTTGTTCTTCGACTCTACCACCATCCTGTTTCACCTTTTCGAGGACTCCTTTCCTTGAGGCTAGAGCATAGTACCATCCGTTGAAGTCATAAGCTGCTCCAGCTTCAATAACTTTATCTTCGATCAACCGTTGCTTTGAAATGCCCTTCAGTTCCCGGATGTATGGGATGATCCTGCTCTGAATGTCCTCGAGACTGCTCCATGACTCTGCAAGATCTGCAACTCGTGAAAGTATGAAGGAAGCCTGCTCATTTACTTGCGCCAACTTTCTTGCAAACACCAACGCCTCTTTTTTCCTTGCAACCATCCAATCTTTAGCCTCCCTCGCTGTTGTCAACTCTTCTTCAAAATGAGCATCTGGTTCCTGTGAAGCAGTTGGAGGTAAAGGCGCCACTTGTTCGCCTTCGTTTAGTGGCCTAGTCAGGTGCTGGATATAATCTTTTAAACGCTGAATTTCTTTCTTGTATTCTTTCTTCTTGGCAACTTCTTTTTCTAATCTGCCCTTGATGGTGGCCACTGAATTATCCAAGTCTTCGACTTCCTGCCCCTTTGATGTCGGACCCATGTCGACAGTCGTGATAACATATTCTTCAGGAGCAATCTCGTCTTGAAACTTGTCATCCGCAGGCACTGCAATTTGCACCGTGCGATTTCCAGCTTCATCTCTTTGAATAGTTGAGAACTTTTTGGCCTTCTTCCTCGGGGCAGTCTGTTCTAATCTTGCAAGAAAATCTGCGTCATTGTCCTCCTCCGGGACTTCCACTGGCGCTTTTCTTTTCAATCTTTCCCTCAGCCACTCAGGTACCGTTGGCTGTTCAATCATGTCCTCTTGATTTTGGACGTCTGGCATGTCCTGTACTTCCTGTTCTTCTTGAATTTCCGGCACACTTTGAATTTCTTGGACTAGTTGCATATCCTGGATCTCCTGGACGGATGGGTCCTCTTGAATGCCTTTGAGGGCGGAAATCATTCCTTCCTCGAATTCTCCATCCTCGATGTCTGTGTCGTTACCCGATTCCAAAATCTCTGTGCTTGCTGGAGAGGGTTGATCATCATCTTCTATCTGGATCGGCTCTATATTTTCAACTGGAGACGGGATCATGGCATTTTCCAAGGATTCTCTATCTAAGGCAAGCATCTCCTCTATGTTCCGGGAAGTAGCCGACTGGAGGGGTTTAGACTTATGTTTCTTCCGTGAAGGGCCCTCATCTATCTCTTTACCTTTGTCTTGAATTGCAGATTTATCGGCTTCTTTCCTCTTCTTGGAGTTGGCAGCATTTGCTTGTCCATCAGCATGAGATGCATCGGCGTTCGAAGAACATGACTCGGTGTCTCCCATCAACTCATAAGTAAAATGTACGTTTCTTTGCTTTAACACTTCTACTTGCCTATCTATCCACCACTGAGAGTATTTGAAAACAGGGCGCATCAAAGTGGTTAGATCACCCATCTCAGGCTCGAACCATTTTACAGGTGGAAGCGGCTCATTTTCTTTGAAGCCTGGCTGCACATATATCCCGTCATCTTGCAGCTGGTCAGGTATTTTGAAAAGCTCTGTCGCTTTTATCATGCTCAGGGGTAACCTTGACCATAATCTTCTTCTTACATCGTATTCATCGGCTGCGTTGGCCCAAAAGTCCTCTAGGTCAACCCGATGTTTGTATCTTTCTCCGTCCACAATCTTGATGTGATGAAGCGGATCGAAGTTGCTTCTGGCTTTGTATGATATAAAAGGATACTGTTGAATCTCTAGTCGAGCAACCTCTGCTGCTTGGGCTGTTGGGCATGACTCCTCCATGTTGCCGATGAAAAAGGGGAAGGTGACGGCAGCTTTCTGCTTAGGTCTTTGGATGTTCTGATATGTTTCTAGTTGCCTTAGCACCTCCAACAACACCATCCTATTTGTCGGGTAGACAGGCAACCTATAAGGATTTCCGGAAAATCCTTGGATTCTGATGTAGGTGAACTTTGGATATTGAATAAACCAGAATCCATACCGGCTTATCAAGCTTTTGGCTTCATGCGAGAGTCTCTGGTGCGTTCCGCCCTGAAGAAGCCGGGTGATATACATCAAAAATGCATCGTGTAGACTTTGAATTTCCCCTCGCCATTGCCGACCACTCCTTTGCATGTCAAGCCAGGATATTTATAATATCTTGCCAATGAATAAACAACGTATGAGCTCATGTGGAAAACTTTGGTCTGTTCAAAGTTGACCAACTGTTCGTGCAAGCTGTCACTGATCATCCTGGACCAATTAAACATTTTGACTCCAGTGATTATCTCATCAATAAAATAATACATCCATTCTTCGAAAGGGGCACCGTGAGCACTGCCTACCATTCTGTTAAGTAGCAGAACGATATCACCATATTCTTCTTTGAAGTGGGTTCTGATCAACTTTTTAGGCATCTTGCTGGCAGTAGGCTTTGGTTTTAGCAACCAATTTTTGTTTATATTCGATGCACATAGATCCTTCTGACTTTGATAGAGTTTGAATGTGTCTTGTTTGCTGCGGTAGGATGTACGGTTGTATACTGGAATGCCAAAAGTCTCCTGGATTGCCGGCTCGGACAAGTAAGCAAGGACTCTCCCGTCAGTAGCTTCAATCTGTCGGTCTTGTGCGTTGTAATGAAGTGCACACTCTACCATTAACTCGGGACATTCTTTTGCTGGTGGAAATCCAGCTGCATGGACGATTCCGTTTCGCATCATCCTCATGGCGATTGGCGTTGGCAGACGTCCGTCAGTTCCATACATTCTCTTTCGGAAATCTTCAAGATCAACGTGGCCAAGGTCCGTGTCAAGAACGTGCTCCCACTTGGACTTAATCTTTGATTGAGTTTGGACACCTTTACTTGCAAATTTCATCTTGGCTGCCTCGAAAAATAGATCTGCAAGAGAAGGAAGAAAGGAAAATCAGAATTAAAATCAATTTGAAAGAACATTCCAGCTGGTAATCAACTTAGACTTCACGAAAAATAACAATCTGGAATGAAAATAAATGGTGGAGCTTCATGTTAACATGAAATGGACAAGAAAAAATCTGCCTTGTGACTTCGTGAAGACGTGATTGCGACTGCAATGCAAGCTGATAACAGAATATTTCTTTCACTTTGCTGCAAAAATCTTTCAGCCTTTTGCCTTAAACACTTTTCTCTCACCACCTTTCTTCTCAAAATCGAGTGATTGCAAAAATGAAAAATGAAATCACTTATAGAAGTGAGAAGGTCGATCATTTTAGCATATTTGCAAAGTTTCCCTTGAATCAAGTTCGAACTCATTCTTTCATTTTGTTTCTGAATGGCAAGTTCTATCCTTAACAACTTCGTCTGGGAAAGTTTCTAATTTCATTCACAGTCCAACAAGACTCTTTTTCTTACTTTCCAATTTCGAAATTTTCATGACTTATCTCCTTTTTGGTGTTGGAAATAAAATATTAAAATAATTAAAAATAATTATTTTATGTGTCCATTCCAACCCGTTCGATTTTATGGCTAATTACTTTTGATTTTTTCGAAAATTTCTCGCCATATCCATTTATTTGTCCATGATTTTTTTTTGATCGTTTCAAAAATACTTGGCCATGTCCGATTTTATTTGGCCAAAAATGTTTCTTGTCCGACATTTTCTAGTCACGTCCAACTTTTTCTTAGCCATGTCCAAAGATTTTCTAGCCATGACTTGTCTCTTGTCCAAAATTCTTTCGCCATGTCCGATTTTATTCATCCAAATTCTCTTGATTTTTCACAAATTTTCCTTGACAAATCCAATTTTATTTCGTCCATTTGCTCAATTTTTCTAGCCATGGCGAAGATTTTTTCTTTATTCTCTTGGGCGAATCTTCAAGTGCCATGTATATTCTCACTTTCCAAAGGCTTGGACTTAGGCAAATTTCAATTTTTTATACTCTTGATACAAGGCGGACTTTAGCCTTTTCTTTGCCATTCGTGCCTTAGCCATTTTTTCTTTCCTTTCATCTTAGGCGGACTTCTCACATTTTGTAGCCACTTTACCTCTTTGCTAGGGCGGACTTTGTTGGTTTTTTGGCCATTGCCTATATTTTCCAAGGCGGACTTCATTACATCTGTTGCCATTTCACTCTTGGCTGGGGCGGACTTTGTGACATGGATGGACATGTATAGGGCGGACTTTGGCCTTCTCCAAGCCATCCACCTTTTGCCTTAGACATTCTTTCTGTTTCCCAGGGCGGACTTCATGCTGTGACAGTCCATGGCCACTTTAACTTAGACATTCTCAAGGGCGGACTTGACAGACTTCATTGCCATTGCCCAGATTTTCATGCCATTGATCAGATTTTTAGGCCATTGACCTGTTGGCTGAAGCTTCTTACCATTCATTTCCTCTGTACTTAAGCGAATTTACCAGTTTTCTCCATGACTGTGCTCAGATTTTCCATGAATTTCCAGATTTCTTCACAATTTTCCAGATTTCTCCATAAATTTCGTGAACTTCTTGCAGATTTCTTCATGAATGTTCAGATTTTTTTTTTGACGAATTTCAGTGCCATTACCAAATTTCTCTGTGATTTTCCAGAATTTTCACCATTTTTGAACGAATTTTCCAGATTTTTGAACCTTTTTTGTGATTTTTCCAGATTTTTTGACCAAAATTTCAAAAAACTTTGAATCGATTTTCTGAGAGTTTCGTTGCTCGTTTCGAACTTCTGAGTGCGTTTTTGAAACTCGTGGTCCTTCTAAAAATGGAAACTTTCTAAAAATAGAAATTTTCCAAAAATAGCAACTTTCCAAAAAAAGACCCTAAAAAATAGGGATCCCAAAATTGCCCAAAAGTGCCAAAAAAGTAGGTCCTAAAAAATAGGGGGCCCGGGGTGAGAAACCCTAAAAATATGGAAGTGTCAGAATCGACCGAAATGACAGTCGATCTTCGTCTCCCAGGCCTTTTAAGCACAATGGTGACGTTTATACATTGATCCAGACTAAAATTC
>VDFB02056125.1:0-20211 GCA_007258455.2 Sequoia sempervirens
AAAATAAACCTAGTGGTTTAGAAAGTACATTCAATTTTATATAGATTCTATTCTTACATATTTTTGAAATAATATTGATAACTTATTCAAATTTTTACATCAAGTTGCCTAACTCTGATTTTTTTGAATTTTTCACCACTTAAGGGCCTATTTTTTCCATGATGATCTTGCACATACCTTGGAGGTAATTTTTCAAGGGATAGTTTGGCTATGAACTTTTATTTGAACTTTTGGTAGGATAGGAAAAGAAATTCTTCACATGGTCTTATAGGTTCCATAGGTTTAGGCCAAAAATAATCCAAGGAGAAATTTCCATGGGAAGACGGGGGTCTAAAGCCACTACGGTTCATAGTAAATATTTCATTGCCAATTAGAAACTTTAAGTACTTGTGGACAATGGATGGGAGAAAATTTATGGAGCAAAGCCATTTGTAGCCTAACTTTGCATGAAATTTATCCAAATTAGAGAAGAAAGAGAATGATATATTTGATTTCTTTTGTCCTACCTATAAAGGGAGTGTGATTGAGCCCATCGTAGCACAACCAAAACCATCATGCATTTTAATCTATGATTTCGGTTGATCATATCTATCTTGAGT
This sequence comes from Sequoia sempervirens, assembly GCA_007258455.2. Lineage (NCBI taxonomy): Eukaryota > Viridiplantae > Streptophyta > Pinopsida > Cupressales > Cupressaceae > Sequoia > Sequoia sempervirens. The sequence continues at coordinate 600 of VDFB02056125.1, forward strand.
AATTTTATGCACATATAAAAGTTCTTCTATGATCACATTCTCTCCATAGAGGGGATCAATTAAAATCCTAGGAGTGGGCTTGTTATTGATTCTACTGGCTATATAAAGATGACCATCAGGTGCATGTTTGATTTTTTATTCTGAAGAGAAAGTAATGTCAATGGTTTGTTGTTTAAAAGGATCAATTTAAACCATTCCTATCATATTATCAATAGGAATTTTCTCATTAATAAGCATAGGATTTTTTTCATCATCATCCATAGGACTTTTTTCATGATTGCTTAGATTCTCATCGTCTATGTCAGCATTTATCACATCGGGCTTAGTTCACTAGCCTTAACAAATGAAATATTATGGTTGGGAACGGGATTGGTAAATATTTTCAAGTTTTGGTTGGGAGGAGCCACAAAATTATTACCTTTGTCATTTACATCTCCAATTTGGATATGATTGGAATCAATGAGGTCTTGCACAAGATGTTTAAGAAACTTGCAATGTTTCATATCTTGTCCTTTTTGTTGCCGATATGCACAATAGGCATTGTGTCTAAAGTTTGGAGGTAATGTCTTTCTAGGGTCAAGGGGTCAAATAGGAGGTAAGGTAAGTATGTTTTTGTTTAAGAGTTGGGTCATAATGTTGTGAAGTGTGTTATGTAAGGGAGTAAACTATCTTTACAGATCCCCAAAGATATAACGATTACTCTTTTTTATAGTAGCTACTTGGGTATCAATTGGTTGGGTAGGTTGAGAGGTGGAATTTAGTTGAAGGAAACTTTATTTTGTCTTTTGAAAGGTTGGAAAGTGTCTTGGTTTGAGGCTTTGATCTTTTTAGGATGGGTAGGGGTGGTTTTTGGTTCACTACTGGTTAGGGAATTTTGACAGTCTCGAAGGGTAGTGCATAAATGCATGAAGAAAGGAAATTTCATTATGGTAAGCTTATCCCTTATCTTTCTTTGTAAGTTTTCTACGAACATCTTTTAAAGGTGGGAATTGAGAATTTTCACACCGATTTGAGAATAAAGCGATTGGTAGCGTGAAATAAAGTTAGTGAATTTTTCACCCTCATTTTCCTTGCATCTCATCAAGTCAACCAATGTCATTTCAAGAATCATGCGCACTTGGAAATGGTTAATAAAGGCCTCAACAAGTTCATTGAATCAACAAATTGAGTTATTCAGTAATGTAGAAAACCAATCCAAAACAATGTCTTTCAAGGATCAAGGAAAAAGTTTAGCCAAAAATATTTCTTCAAAAATAAAGTCACTACACAAAGCAATACAGGCATTAACATGATTAGAAGGATCTCCCTTTCCTCCATATTTGTCAAATCTAGGGATCTCTATACTGTGTGGCACCAGAGTTTTCAATATCTCCAAGGACAATGGATTTCTCTTGACATAGTATAAGGGTGGACCATTTTGATTTTGATTTATGATGGAAAATTGACATTGGATGGATGAAACGCTTTGTAAGAGGTGGTTAATGATAGGGTCATTGCTTGTAGTATGTGATGGAGATGAATATGGTGGTGGTATGTATGTGTTGGAAGGACTAATGAATGAGTTGCTTATGAGAGGAGATATAAGATTAGGTGCCACATAGGTATAAGGAACACTAGTGGAAATGTTTGAGGTAGGAAGGATGCTACTAGTTGGTTGTATTGTTGTGGTCACTTGAGGAATGGTATAGGTGGGAATTGAGGTTATGGTTGAAGAGGGAGGAGTTTGATTTCCTCCTTGAATTTGCATATTTTTTGAGGCTTGAGCACCATTAGGGGTGGGAGGAAGATATTTTCCAAATATTTGAGCTATGTTACACACAAATTCTAATCCCTCATCACTTTCCATCATGCAGTGAAGGTTCTCTATGGCAAGTATAACAGTGTTTGAAATGTTTTTAGTACTTACACTATCTTGTAAATGAGCTAAGTCTTCATGCATTTTCATTATGTTTTCTTGAGGAATATGACCAATATTTCTTTGGATACTCAGAACAACACTTGTAGGTAAGGTCAGTATAGAAAAAGAGGTGTCAAAGGTATGGTCCATAACTAGTCAACTAGTTCCAACACCAAGAGTAAGAGAACTTGATAACCCAAGATCCACAATGAGTGTCTTATCGTGGGATGCCATGGGTCTCGCACTTCATCTAACCATAGTATTATTAGTAGGACACAAAGTACTATAGCTCATATAAGGGATAAACCACATAAAGTGCAATGAACACAATATCCTATGCTTGCAATTACACTTGAAATGAAAGAAATTGGAATAACAAGAAATCTGGAAACTGAAATAGAAAACAAAAAGCAACCCATAGAAACACAGAAAAGTAATTTCAGATTATGAAAAACCTAAGAATCAAAGTCAACAGGGACTAAGATGCTAGGAAGGGTTTTTTAGTCCTCCTGATGAGATTCTAAAGTTCTAGAGGCTTAAATAGACATCAAAGAACAAAGAGAGATTTCTAAAGAAAAAATCTTGAGAGCGATTAAGACACAAGGAAGGGTGTTTTAGTCCTAGCAGAGGTTTTTTGTAGAAAAATAGTGAATTCTAGAATGTGAATAACGTTTACAGATTTCTTATGCAATATATTGATACTCAGAAATAGGAAAATGTGCAAATAAGTGCAAGAAAGAGTAGCTAGAAACAAGCGATTGAATGCAATTTTTTAATTTTGAATGCAATAAGAATGCAATGAAGATGGAAAACAATGCACTTTTTAGCTTTTCAATGAAATGAAATGATGCACTAAAGTAAATATGCAACCTATATGCAATTTCACTAATGCAAATATAGGAAACCGTAAATGCAATTTCACTAATGCAAGATGCAAGATACCTTAGATGCACTTTCACTAATGCAAGATGCAATGCAAGAATGAATGTAATCTAGATCTAAGGAATTTAATGGATTGCAAATCAGAAAAAGAAAAGTGTCGGGTTCACCACAATGATGAATGGGAAAATGGATAACTTTTTGGGATATTACACTTTTCTCACTCAACCATTCACTCACTACTAAATTTGACACAATTTTTTGATGGACGTTCATCGGTCGTTCGAAAAATATTTGTCGAAAAAGTGACGAAATGACAAAAACATTTTCGTCTCTATTTTTTTGTCAAAAGGCCGACGATGACCAAAACATTGAAATAACGGTGCAGATTCGTTGGTCGTCAGCATCATAAAATGACTTGGATGTTTGTCAAAATATCTATCAAAACTTCGTGTATCCACTGACGAATTACACAAGAAGTTTTTTGCCATTTCAATGAAATGCGAAAGGAGTAGCGTCAAAACAACACCAAAATTCTATTGCCATTTTGACGAAATGGGCAGGGAGTAGCGTCAAAACAACACCAGAAGTTTGTCACCATTTCGACCAAATGGGAAAAGAGTAGCATTGAAACAACACCAGAAGTTTGTCGCCATTTCGACGAAATGGGCAAGGAGTAGCATCGAAACAACACCAAAAGTTTGTCGAAGTTGTGACAAAATGGGCAAGGACTTACGATGAAGCCTTCGTTGTAGCTATAGCAACTTCATCAGACCTTTTCAGTGATTCGTCGGTGGTTTTTGTTGAATTGCGACGAAACAATGCAATTTTTTTAAAAAATATTCGTTGAAATTTACCATCACGGAGATTGATGACTAATCATACATATAGACTGCAAGATGCATAGATGCATAGAAAAAGCATTACACTTTAGATGACTGATCATACATATAGACTGCAAGATGCATAGAAAAAGCATTACACTTGAGAACCAAGGGCTAACAAGGGAAGGAGTTAAGAAATGTTTGGATTGAAGAGAATATGTGTAGGGAAAATGTTGAGTAGTGTCAAGAGAACAAAGCTTGTAGAACATATTCCTAACCTAATCAAGCTCTTGAACAACTTAAACAAAATTAAAATACTAACACATACATGAGACATGTAATGAACTTTCAATATCTGGTATCTTTTTCATTAATGTAGAGGTAGGTAAAAGAGAAATAATTATAATTGTAACACTATTCATAGTCCAGTAAATTATGTTCATAATTTGTGTTCAATGGACCTCAGTTTTATTATTATATTTCCCATCTAATACCATATTTTAATCCAGGGTTCAAATATCTCAGATCTAAAGAAGCACCTTCAATTAACCATCTAAAGTACTACAAAATAAGGTAAGACTTTTACTTGAGAAAGATTGGGTACACTTGTAGGATTAAAGTTCTTGCAATCATTAGGATTTATTGGCACAAAGACACAACTTGCAACATATGAAGTAATGGACGACTACAAGTTAGTGAAATGGTCCTTAATATGTGAGTGGTTTGCAAATTGATTGGTAGAAAATAAGGTTACAAACAAATCTACAAGAAAAATTATGAGGACAATCTACTGTAATCATCAAAATAGATGAAAAATGCAAAGGAAAGAGTCGAGCTACATATCTAGAGCCTAAAAAAACACATGCAAGAAACATAAAAAAAATAACAAACTAGTTTTTGGATGAATACAAAATGGTGCCTTCAACAAGTGATTCATATGCTTTCACACCTGACATAGGACATTAAGAAGATTTTAGTCTTCCTCTGAAATTAACTACTTACAGAATAAACCCAAAAACCAATATTATATACCTCCATGTCTAGCCGAGGGTAGGTATAAGAGAAAAAAATTTCTTCAATGCAATTCCAAAAAAATATCTATGTGTGTGTAGGTTTGTATTACTCAAAATATAATTTCACTGCCTAAGGAAAAATACCAAAGTGATGTTTTAAATTTCAATCTTCACATAGGCTCCCTTATTGCTACACATGCATATACAAGCATTATTCGAGCTCTAAACTATTGAAATATTAAGGATTTAATTAGCTATAAGGTGGAAAGTTGTTGTTTAGACATAATCCATCATCTTTTACATATCTTTATTCACTCCTAGTGCTTTAGATAAATTTGTGTAAATGAGATAGAAATGTGAATCTTTAATGACGAAGAAAATTCTTAAAAGGAGGGGGGAGAGAGCAAAGGGTAGGGGGCAAGAGAATGCTTGAATGTATATCAAAGTATAACATTTTGATCATTATAACAATGAAACGAATCTTAAGTTTGAAGAATTAATATCATTTACAACATTTATGAACAAGAATGAATGTAAGTAGATAAACTTTTGCATACCTACAGATGGTACAAAATTTCATGGTTAAGTCGAAGCCTCCCATCAACAAGAAGATCCAAATATCTGTGTATCTATCTCAATCGAGCCTCTAAACCCTCCAGAGCTATCAATTTTTTCACTAACCTATTATGCACAAAAGTCAAATTTTAGAGTTATGTCACCACTAAAAACAGAAGAAACAGAGCTTTGAAACCAAATCCACACACAACACAATGTGGTATTCATACAAAGCCATACAAACAAACTAAACTCAGAACATTGGAATGGAAACAACTTCAAATTATGATGCAAAGCATGGATTCAAGGTATAAAGAATCATTTTTCTGCCACCATAGTGAAAAGTTAGCACTTTATTTCATCTTTTCATATTGGTTTGATGCTTCAAATGATGCATTTCTTATATTGAAAAGTGCATTACCTTATTGAGATTCTCTTTGTTTTGAGAATAGTTTAATATTCTCTACTTAACAAGGCCAACCACATGACAGTGGAAGCTCATTTGGCCCCTCCCCCCCCTCACATCACTCTTAATTCCCCATACCCAATCATGTAACATTAATCATTCATTCATCCATTAATAACATATAACATTCATTCATTCATCCATTAATAACATATAACATTCATTCATTCATCCATTAATAACATATATAACATTCATTCATCCATTAATAACATATAACATTCATTCATTAACATATAACATTCATTAATTAATATATTCACATTCATTCATTAACATATAATATTCATTGTTTTAGTTTTTACATATTATCAAAAATATGGTTGTCATGATATGATTACAATCACTTTTTTTTGTTTCTTTTTTAAAGCTACATAAATCTGAAGTGGAGTATCATTTTCTAAATCAATATATGTCCCCCCTTTAGTTGTTCTTTCCTCTACTCATGATCTTAATGTATGCCTAGTCATCTACTCATGATGTGGACACCACTGTAAGGGGGGATCTACTGCAATAAGAAAGAAATGTTAAACTAATATGTTTTATTATTATTGTTACAAGTATTTCATTAATTAAAAGAACATTAGAGTGGTTCTCTTTACCTGATGGGTCTACATCATGTTCCTGAACTTTTGTTATAGACTAATTGCTCAACATGTTGAACACCCTCTAAATCCTGATCTACAGTTGAAACATGAAAGGTTACATTAATTAATACACCAATTGAAATTAAATATGTTTAAGAGAATATGAGGGTGGTCCTCTTTACCTAATAGGGCCACATCATGTTCCTGATCTTCTCTAGCCTGATCATGCTCAACACATTGATCATGCTCTACATGCTCTAAAGTTGAAACATGAAAGGTTACATTAATTAATACACCAATTGCAATTAAATATGCTTAAAAGAACTTTAGAATGGTCCTCTTTACCTAATGGGGCCACATCATATTCCCGATCTTCTCTAGCCTGATCATGCTCAACATGTTGATTACACTCTACATGCTCTAAAGTACCAGGATGTACACCATGACCTTCATCTGCACGTTGTTCTCCACCCTCACTAGGCTACATTCCAATGTCTTGTGTAGTATTATCATTGCTTGAATGTTTAAAACAAATAGGCATGTAATTACTTTATGGTGGAAATTAATATTGAACAGATTGCACAAGTATTCAATTTTAAATAAACTTTATTGAGTTTATTTACCTATGTGTCAGATGCAGTGGAAGATTGTGTTTGCCCAGTCAAGACTCTTAGGCGTTCAACCATGGCTCTATAGCCTTGCTAGAAGGAAATATTCAGGTCCTCTTCTGTGGGAACTCTGTTGAATTCAAAGCCCTACATTTTTGCACAAGATCATGAATTTTACTTCTATGGTGTGATAAAACCAAAATTGTTTGAATTTATTATTTGGATGCAATATTTCATTTATAGATACTTACAATTCATGTGGCTAATTTCATATAACCACTAGAGCCAAGTTTGTGCTACCCATGCTTTTCTAGTCTTACCTTTATTACCTTCGATGTGTCGGCCAGCCTATGAAAAGTTGGAAATGCGTTAGATTATGTAAAAAGAAAGAGTAATCAGTAAATAATTACATTGTTGATAGTATCACATACCTTCCTTGGCCTGGTGGTGTCTTTCCTTTTTTCTTTTTAGCCTTCTCCTTTCCATCCGACACCAGGTCCTTCCACTCCCTCTCCGAAATCATGGGGGGATGCTTGTACTTTTTGTTCTTCTCTAAATGTGACCTATATTGGTCCCTCACATACTTTAGATAGGTACCAGATTTCTTATGGACCTTGGTTCAGTTGAATGTTTTATCACTGAAAAACACAACTAAACAGTTAATGAGCTCATCTTTTAAATCTTGATTTTGGGCATTCCACCATGTACATATGGTGGGCCCAAAGAGATCCAATGTAATATCACTTAGATGTTTATAAAAAAACATCATTTCCTACAAAATGATCATGGGATCAATAGTCTAACAAGAGAAATCAATAAGTAAATTTCAATTGGATTATATATAATAATAATGAAAACATTTTAAAGTACCTGGGGCCTTCTCTATCTTTATGGGAATGAAATTCTCAGTCACCAGAAATGTGACCGGAAATTTTCCCGTACTAGTAATACGGGAAGATCCAAGAAATGTTGCTAAAAAATCACCAGTACTAGTGGCCTTTGCATCCCCAGGTACATGTCCTGATGCATGTTCTGGCACGTGCTCACTACCAGAGGGTGCATTAACGGATGCCTACATGGTATGTGTTGCCAAAATTTTAGACAAGAATATAGGCACGAATGATGGGGTCATATGATGTGATGTATGTGCATGAAGATTACCCTACTCCTCAGGCAACACTTGTAGTACCTTGATCATGGCTAGGAGCATCATGAGGCAAATAACCTTGTAAAAGTTCAACACATATTTTAGTTCATGACATAAAAGAGTACAAAATATAAAACCATGAATGAACTTATGTTATAATTAAAGACCTCATGACAGCTTACTTGCAAGTTTTGTAAGCTCTAAGTCAATATTTTAACCCTCTCTTATCTCATCTGTTTGAGGTACTATGAATATTAGCTTAACCATTTCTTCATTGTATTTTTTTTGGATCTTCTTTATCGTATCGAAAGGGTTTGCTGAATAAGTGATGTCATCATCACAAAATATTGACTACACCTCACTATGGGTGGTCTCTACTGCTAGTGCCTTTCCCTGATCAATTGACTACAACAAGAATATGAAAAATATTATCGAAATTAACCCAATAAACTTATGAAAAAAACATAATAATAAAACATTTTGCTCGTATCTAATTTGTACAATTACAATGAGGTAAACCTGTCGAGTAGAAGTGCCTGAAGATACATCATGATCTGTGCTCTAGGCCAGAGCCTTCTCTGTATGATCAATGTCTTGCTGTGACAAAAATTAAATATAAAAAAACATTACCGAAATGAAACCAATAGACCTATGAAAAAAAACATAAGAATAAACTGGTATATTGGAGTCATTAATTGGAGGTTAGCTAAAATGGTACATAGTATGTACCACCCCCATAGTAATTGTGTTTGTAACTAAGTGATTCAAATTGTAATCGATTAGCAACTCTTCCCCTGCAGTTATTGATTTTATCGCACATACGAATATACGGTTTCCCTCGCGCACCTCGAATATACAATTGGGTTGCTTATTTGTTGACCCAGGTTGTGTATTATTTATAAACCCTGCAATATTCCATGATGCTTTTGGCCTTCTGTCAATGTACATAGCCACTCTTTTATTTTGATCCTTATCTTTTAGTTGTATATAATTTGCTGGCAGTGCATACCTATGCATACTTTGTGTATATCGAACCAGTTGCATCCAATCTTTGTAACTGTAACAGGGTCTGGCATACTCCATCAATTCAATAACTTTTTCGTAATAGACCTTTATGTCGTCCATGCAAAATAGGCCCAAACCATGTAATGATGATGGTGCTATGCGATATATCCTCTCCTTGACACAAAAATCAGTGTTTATTGGAGGAAGTTCCTTGGGTACCCATTGTTTTTGTAGATTTTTGTACCTCAAGGGAACCTCGATGTCGCCTATGCTCTCATCATCATAAGTACATGACCCCCCTTCAGTAAGAAAAAAATCTATACATTTACAAAAAAAAATTCTAATCTTTTGACCTCTAGTTGATCTCCCTCTTTTAGAAATACTACATGTCTCGCTTTCCTCTTCTCTTCCTAAATTTCCCTCGCTCGAGGAAGAAAGATTTGAAAAATACCTATTTGGTGGTACCTGCACTCATAAGGATGTTGGATGAAGCTCTTTCATGGTGATGTGATCCCAAGGTGACATTATGATTAATCTATCATTTCATCGCTAGAATTTCACAGGTTATAAGGTAATCAATTCTTGATAGATTGCAAGCTATTGTTACTACCATCCAAATGTGTACATCACAAATCAAATCTACTTAATGCTTTAAATCCCAAACTTTGTAACAAGTGTTGAATGTGACTATGGTCCACTAGTTACACAACCAAGGCCTCAAATGTATTCTCTAATTGTAATCAAAGGACTTTTTCTCTTCATTCAAGTAAATAAACTTGTAGGGAAACACCACCAAGTGGTTTATTGGACACCTACATGACTAAAAATAGCAGAAAATTTACATATAATTTCCATATGTCTAAGTGGTTAATATGAGGGAGTGTGTACTAGGCCTGGTTAAGTCATCATAAGTTTACGCTTTGGCAATAATTTTTTTTTTAAGTCATATTAAATCTTCCTATTGCTAGGAGACTTTTGGTATGTTCTAAGGTAGGATGACTGATGAAAGATCCCAAAGACTAGCTTTTCTCCATGGTATCCAGGTACACATAGCAATGGTCTTCTCTTATATGGTTGGACATGATTTAAAGAGCTTAGCTAGGAATTATTCATTTAACCTAAGGTTTTCTCATAATGCCATCATTGGAAAAGTATGATCAAATTCTTCTATGATGAATAATTGGTCTATGTTCCTCTAGTAATCACTGTAAATGTTTGTAAGGACAAAATGACTAATTGCATCAGGTAGGAGAGAATCAACTTTGAGTTCTTCAAAGATTATATTCCTCTATTCATAATTTTTAAGGGTTGTGTGTGGAGGAGGTTATCACTACCAAGAAGGAAGGATACCTTTCCTTGTATTCTTTTATAATTTTCATTATTCTTATTTATTTTACACTTACATTTACAAATACACATACATATGCATTTATTGTTTTCATTTATTTCTCATGTAGTTTAATAGTTTGATCGATTTCATATTATATGTGTTGAAGACTTTAGAATTTCAATTACATTAATTTATGGATATATTGTATCTATAACACTACAAAACCATATGCTCTTTGCATTTACACTTGCATTTAGAAATACACATTTATATACATAGATATAGATTCCTTTAATGATTGATATGTTGCATTTATTGTTCTAGGAGAGCATCCAGTAATTGCATTTACATTTACATTTAAAAATACATATACATACATACATACATATATGTGTGTGTGCATGTGTATGTATATCATTTATATTAAGTGTTCAGAAACAAACCATTAGGTCTGCACATGGATAAAATTCATAAAATCAGATCTCCCATACATGTTTTGTTGAAACCTAGGCTTGAACCTCTCATTTCACATGCTTTTCTTCACAAAACTATTGAGGACAACAACTATACCTTCTTTGTTTTTCTCATACTCGCCCTATTCATGCATCCTACAATTACAAGCAGGTATCCATGGGGCCCTCTTACACAATCTACAATAATCACAAAAAGTGTAGAGCCCCTTTATATCATCATTTGGACTATAAAACTAATCAAAATAGGGTAACTCGGATTATGATTTGTTGGTGAGCTGTATGGACAAAATCATTAGCACCAGCTCATTCTTGGAGTCTTTTGAAAGAGAAGCGAATCAGGTGGCAGTTAAGTACAAACCTTATACTATCAAGGTGAATGAGGTGATCAATTTTGATTGATAAGCTGATGAAGGTACGGAAATGGGTAAATGTATATATTTAAGCGAGGAAGAGTGAAAAGTAGTAATTTCTAATGGTTACGAAAAATTAGTTGTTGCAGTTACAACATATTCGAGTTTTGTTTTTTGGTGATAGTCTAGGCATGAAATTCTTGAACTTTTTTATTGCTGCATCAACCATTCTCAACGAGCATGATGAAAAAGAAGATTTTCTAGGGAGATTGTTGTTGTAACAAATTTTTGGAATATCACAAGGCGGTCCAATTGGCTAGTGACATGTGTGCTTTCTGGCCCGATGCTTGTTTGATCCTTCTTTTTCTATAAGAAGGATTTCAAGACCAAAAGTATGGGTTAGCAAGTTAGATATTTTTTGGTCAAGTCTAGATGAAGTTGCAGAGAAAATTGTAGTTTGATGGTTTTAGGGAAAATGCAATTTAGGTTTTGAGTCATTCTGTAGTAGGTTTTGAATTCATGGGGATTTGATGTTTTATGAAAGTACTGGAATTTGAATTGATATGATTAATTTGAACTCATGTCAAGCTCCATTGTACAAGCATATCTGAATTTTGAATAAAATGATCAAGGGTTGTTTCGTTCATCTCACTATTGTGGTTTGTATGATTCTTGTTTTAGGTTTAATTCAAGGAATTAATTAAAATGCTTGAATGTGATTGTAGGTGGATATGTTCTGTATAAGGATTTGATAAGTAGTGTTGGGTTAGAATACATATTGATGAGATTGTAAGGCAATGTTATCAAGGATCTTATATGTTATGTGTTAAATCTGTCATAAACCCTTAAATGCTTATAAATTTGACCCCTCCGATGGATATATGGCACTGAACTAAGTTGTACTTATTTGTATGGTTCAATATTTGTTTTCCTTTACCTAGAGCTTACTATAGATTGAAAATCAATGACTATCGTATACTATGAAATGTTGTTGTAGTTATCTCATGCTCCAAATAGTTGATATTATTGATAAAAAACCAATTATATTTGGTATTATCCTATTATGTTGAGTTATTAAATGAGATTATTTGTTTTTGTTAATGTTGTTTATGATGATGGTGCAGAGGTTGTAAACGCATTAAGGGATCACCCTCCCTGGTCTTGCAGAGCCCTGGAAAGTGTAGGAGGTCTTTCAAATCTTTGTCAGTTGGTCCAGGTCCTAAGAGCTACCCTTTATTGGAATTAACAATTCCATAGGTAGATTAGAAGATCAGCCTGCTTACCATAAAAACAACCAACACCTTGCATATTTTTGTGGTGGAGGTATTAAAGAAGAATTGTATGCCTCTATTTCCATTCATTAGATCTACCTTAGCCTAGCATATACTTGCGCTAAGTCTACAATTGCTTCAGACTCATGTGATGAAGGCTATGTGTGATGAAATCCTAGACCTCAACCAAGATGTGGGTAGATTATGGGAGTTTTGCCAAGACCTAAGGCTGGTGGATAAAAATGTGAAAGAATAAGCTATTTTATTTTTTTTGTCTTATCTTATACCATTTTATGAGAATGGGGGTACCAATTTATGAGAAGATCTTTGGAAACTAGGCATGAAAATTGAAGGTTAAATAGAATGGGGGTGTCAAACTTACAGTACTCATTTCCCCTTGGTCGTTGATTTTCCCTGAGTGCCCTCAAATTCATCCTCAACGCTGGTATTGACCTTGTTTTCACTCCTCCAAACTCTTCCTCAGTGTTAAGATTGAACTTGTTTACACTCCTCCAAAATCTTTGTCGACGTTGGTATTGACCTTATTTTAACTCCAAACTCTTTGTCGGCGCTAGCATTGACCTTGTTTTCACTACTCTAAACTCTTTCTCGGCACTAGCATTGACCTTGTTTTCACTACTCCAAACTCTTCCTTGCCACTGGCATTGACCTTTCACTTCTCCAATTTGATGAGCTACAACCTAGTTTCGTTAGGTTTTACAATTTGTTAATTAAGTTCAAAATTTTGGGTTGCCGTTTGTGATTGATAGTTAAGTATATATTAATATTTATCATAATAAATAATATAATTATTCAACTTATTATAATTATATATTATATTCTTTAACAAAATTATTAAATAAATATAAAATTATTATAATTAATAATTAGTAATACTTGTATATTTTATATAATACAAAATATAATTAATATAATATATATTTAATATAATAGTAATATATATTAATATGAGATAGAGAAACTCAATTTTGATTGGTTGTTTCATGTCAACAATCCAAGGATAGCATGTGTCCTTGGGGAGTTATGCTCAAGGTAGCATGCTATTTGATTAAAGATATGATAGTTCTGCTTTAAGACCTCTTCAATGTACGCATTGCACACTTAAGGAGACAAAGATAAATATAAGAATATGAGAAGATAATAGAAGAAACTAAAAATGAGAAGGGAGACAAAGAGATAGAGTAGAGATAAAGAGATAAAGGATGAATAGATAGAGATATAGGGAGGTGAGTTATATGTCTCCCTATCGCTCTCTATATCTCTATATCTCCCACTATCTATGAACTATCTCCCCCTCTCCCCCCTTTCTCTCTCATTCACTGCATCTCTCCCTCCATCTCTCCTACTCTATATCTCTATCTCTATTTCTCTTTTATCCTCCCTCTCACTCACCTCTCTATCTCTTTCTATCTATATCCCTTTCTCCCCCTCCCTCTCTATCTCTCACCATCTCTCCCTCCCTATCCCCCCTATCCATCGATTCTCTATCTCCACTTCTCTTCCTTTCTCTTCCCACATATCTCCATCTCTCTTTCTCCTCCCATATATCTCTATCTCTCTCTCTTTCTCTCCCCATATATTAACTAAGAAGCCATGCAAGCATACAATAATATATGTTGGTAAAACTATAATAGTGTTTTATTAAACTATAAGTAACAATTATCTTTCTAATGTCAATCCTTCTTATATAAATAGTGTTTTATTAAACTATAAGTAGATTATTGTCACCACTCTTCATTCAACATGAAATTCCAAATGTAGCAATTATTTTGTTGCTTTTGTCAAGTTTCATTAACCAAGCTATTTACTGGGTTGAATAAAGTTGTGTTATGACCCTTCATCTCTTTAAAATAATTTAAGACAATATTAGTGAGATCGGGGAAGGGGGAAAACTAAAACTCCTTCAAAATAGGGGTAGTTGTGGGTTTGTTGGTTTTATTTGTATACTATATACTTAGTTCCTCTAGGATAAATAAGTAACTTTAGATCATTTTCTTAGTTGTGTATCCTAACTAATATGGAGTAAGCTTTTTCATTTTAATTGAATACTACATAATAGTTTATGTGTTGAAAGAATTGTTTCCATTCTTTGTAGTTTTTACATTGGAATACAAATCATATTCAATTTCATGCCAATATACTTCTTTCATAAAGATATTTGTTTGAAATAAGTGCTTCATAACCCATCCAATGAAATCATAATTAACCTATCAAAAAGGAAATAGGAATTTTCTAAAGAAAAGAACAGTTGACCCAATCATAAGTGTATGGCCTTCGAAGAAATGAGTGATCCACCTAAGCAATAACAACTACTCGATTTAGACTTGGGTATGTGCAGAATCATGATGGGCCAAAAAGTGGCAACATGAAAAAATTAGTGTTTTGAACTCACCAAAAAATGCAAAAATCCTGAGTTGACTTATTTTTTGGGTTGGCTATCAATACATTGCTCCATAGCAATGCCCAAGCCAAAGTACTAAAAATCAGATATCGGATTTGTTTTGGATTTAATATTCGTGTCTAATATCTAATTTGAAAAACATTGTAAAATGTAATATTTTGGTGCTATAAATTGGATATCCGATCAAAATCGGATATCCGATTTTTGTACACATATTCCCAAGATTAATTAGGAGGTGGAGGGTGGGCAAGAGAGAGAGAGAGAGAGAGAAAGAGAGAGGGAAAGAGAGAGAGAGAGAGAGAGAGAGAGAGAGAGAGAGAGAGAGCGGGGGGAGAGAATTATGAGGGAGGAGAGAGATGAAAGAGGGGGAAAGGAGGAAAGAGGGAGAATGAGAAGAGGAGAGAGGGGGAGAGAGATGTATATAGAAAATTAGGAGGGGAAGGGAGAAGGGAAGAGGGGAAGAAGGGGAGAGAGATTTATAGAGAGAGAATTAGAAGGGGGAGGGAGAGGGGAAGAGTGTTGAGGGTAGAGGATAGAAGGTTTAAGGGTTTAGGGTTTAAGGGTTTATAGTTGAGGGTTTAGGGATGAGGGGTAGGAGGGAGAGACTTGAGAGAGAGAGAGGGAGGAAGTTGGAGAGAGATAAAGGAATGGAGGGTTAAGGGTAGAGGGTTTAAGGGTTAAGGGTTTATGGTTTATGGTTTAGGGTTAAGGGGAGAGAGATAGAGGGAGTGAGTGAGTGAGATAGAGAACTAAGAGAGGGAGAGGGGGTAGAATATTGAAGATACTTGAGAGAGAGAGAGAGAGGGAGGGAGTGGAAGAGAGATATAGGGAGGGAGGGTTAAGGGTAGAAGGTAGATGGTTTAAGGGTTTAAGGTTAAGGGTGGAGGGGATAGAGATAGAGGGAGTGAGTGAGTGAGAGAAACACCTAAGAGAGGGAGAAGGCGTAGGAGGGAGAGACTTGAGATAGAGTGAGTGAGTGAGTGAGTGAGTGAGTGAGTGAGAGAGAGACCTTAGAGAGGGAGTGGTGCTAGGAGGGAGAGAGTTGAGAAAGAGAGAGTGAGAGAGATAAAGGAAGGGAGGGTAAAGAGTGCAGAGAATTGGGGTTTAAGGGTTTAGGGTTTAGGGTGGGGAGGCCAAAGGGAGTGAGTGAGTGAGAGAGAGAGAGAAAGAGAGAGACATGGGGGAGAGGGATAGGAGGAGAGACTGAGAGAGAGAGAGAGAGAGGGTAGAGGGTTTAAGGGTTAAGGGTTAATGGTTTAGGGTTTAGGGTTATGGGTAGTGATGGAACTTCAAAGTTTTGTTCTCTATGTTCTATTTTATCCTGCCTTGCGTCTCTAGTCATCTATGGTGTTTGGGAAAAGCCTAAGGTTGGTGTTTTACCTTCATCTTCATGTAAAATCCTAGTGTTCATCTTACACCTTGGATGTGATCTATTTGGATTACTTTTTGGGAAGGCTTTAAAACGACTTAAGCCCCATCGCTTTGTCTAGGCTGGGCCCCCTTTTGTTTTATTGTTTTATTTCCTTCTCCTGACTTTATTTTTCCTAAGTCTTTTGTTGGTCCTAAATTCCCTCGTTAAAACAACTTATGTCATTGTTTGTCATCAACCTAGTGATGTCCCCTTATTCCTTTAGGGGAGAGGGCCCAGTAGTCATGCAGGCTAGCTTTCTCAACATGTAGCAATTAACTGGAATATCGTAGAATCTTCATTTTTTTTTGAAATGTAGACTGGTGTCTTATTTATCTATAACTAAGGTTTAGAGGTGCGACTCATCATGCAACTCGCCACATTAGTAGATCTTTTGAGAAGTGTCTAAAATTTGAGTTTTTAAAGGTTTGACCAAAACTTAATCATGGAACCCCCAATAGTCAAACCAAAAAAATATCATTTGTTGCTTGTAGAATATGATATTTTTATTTAAATTAAAATTAATATACAAGCAAGTGGACCAAATACTTATTGATAACCATAAATATTTGATATCTCTACCTTTTATATTGAATACATATAGACTAATAGTTAAACACAAAAAATCTATTTGTTGTTATAAAAACAACAGATAATGATTTAAAATAAAACTTATATTGAACAAAAATGGACCAATAGTTTAACACTAAAATCTTTTGAAAATCCTTCACATTTAATGGGAAAATACATGTTATTTATTGTGCTCACCTTTTTAATATTGTGATAGGACAAACTATTAATATAAAATTATCCAATGCTTGTACATTGCTACCCCAATTGTTGTACACATAAGAACAATATTTTTTCACTATGGTAACAATACTTGTTCCAATGAGTCTTATTTTATTAAATGAGCATTTTATTTTTTAATTGATATACTTATAGTGGAGAGTTGTGATATTTTATTTGAAACAAAAAATATTTATTTCACTTCTTCATGAATGTATTTATGTTTTTTTCATGTAACATTTGGAGGTTCTCATGTGTTCAAGTATGGGTCCATTTTTTATCAACATTTGGTTTTTTCTTTATTTACATTTGGACTGTTTATTTACAATATATAGTATAAATATGTGGTAAGACTGGGTATTATCATCATGATTGAGTGCACCCTCTCCCCTAATAAATGTTTTTATTTTGCACCCCGCACGACTACTGGGCCCTCTCCCCTAATAAATGTTTTTATTTTACAGAGGGAGAAGTTCACATGGTCGTAGATCAATCGTCGTGTGATCTCAACCGTTTCCCGCCATCCTGTGATGACCCCACCAATTGATCGCGATATAACAGGTGAGCACCACATGTCTCATCTGTTGAAGCCAAAGGAATGATAAATACTTTGATGCATCCTTAATACATTATGCTACGGGTTACTAAAGCAGTTATAAGATGCATGTGTTTTAAAACAATGCAGATGTTATAATCTCGGTAGAAAGGTGCTTGATGGTTAATAACAAGGATGGCGATTGTGTTGAATGAACAAGATTGCTGATGATTGAGATCCACGGTTGCCTACCATCGCATGATCAAAAGTTGTGAGGTCTTTATTGATTGTGATATCACGAGCGAGCACCACGTGTCTCATTTGGTGAAGCTGAAGGAATGATAAATACTTTCATGCGTCTGTAATACATTATGCCGTGGGTTACTAAAGTAGTTACAAGATGCACATGTTTTAAATCAACGGAGATGTTATAATCTCAGTAGAAAGGTGCTCGATGGTTAATAACAAGGTTGGCGACTGTGTTGAACGAATAGGATTTTCAATGGTTGAGATCCACGGTTGCCCGCCATCATGTGATCAAAAGTTATGAGTTTTTTATTGATTGCAATATCATGGGTGGGCGCCATGTGGATCTCCTTGGCAACGAGTAGTATAGTAAAAAATTGATATATTTATTTTATTTTATTTATTAAATACTTACTAGAATATATATTATTTATTAATAATATATCTAAAATATGCCAAGAGATATTATTTTGATGCATCTATTATACTATTATAAAATAGGTGCCTCGACAAAGATCTCTTGGCGTATTTTATATATATTAATAAATAATATATATATGCTAGTAGCATTTGCAACACAACATGAAAGACAAGATTATAATTACTTTTAGTTATAGAATTAAGGTTAGGGTTAGATATATATTTAGCTAGGGTTGGGGTTAAAAATAGTGTCAGTGTTAGTTTTACGATTAAGTTTAGGGTTAGAGTTAGAGTGAGAATTATTGTTGAGATTGAATCATAACCCTAATCTAACCTTAACCTTTAAACCTAATTGAACCCTAACCCTATTTGTAATTGAACTTTAACTCTAACCATAACCTAACCCTATCATTGAACCCAAGCTTTATCCTAGAACCCCAACTCTAATTAAATGGTAAACCTAACCTAACCTAACCCTAATGCTAATCCCAACCCTAATTCTATCTATAATTATAATCCTAACCCTTCTAATTTTTAAAATCCATAAAATATTTATTATCTATTTAGTTTTACTAATTATCTAATACAATTAAATTAAATTAAATTAAATATTCATTTTAAATTAATTAAACAATTATTAAGTAGAATTTTAGAATAAATTAAGCAATAAGATCTATATAAAATCAACTTTTCTATTTTTTTTCTTTGTGTCCAAATCATTTCATTTTCTAAAATTATACTAAATTCTAGATATCATAATTAAACACAAAACTTTATTCTATTCTAATCCTAACCCTATTTGGACTCTAATCCTTAACCTAGTTGAGCACTAAATCTAATTGTAATTGACTACTAAGCATAATTTATTTCTACCCCTAACCCTAACCCTAACTCTAATCAAACCCTATGCCAAACCTACTTGATTCATAATCCCAATCCTAACCCAAACCCTAATTGAACTTTAAAACTAACCTTAATTAAGTATTAACTCTAATTGAACATTTATTGAAGAGTAGTCCTAATTGTACCATAAACCTAATTTTGAACTACAGTTGAACTCTAATCCTAACCCAAATTGAACATTAATTGAACCCTAAACCTAACCCTAAGTGAACACAAATCCTAATTGAGCTCTAAATTTTTAGTTGAAAATATTAAAGTGGCTTAGATTTTCTCATTAATCATCATTTATCATTCAATTCCTAATAGAACTCCAAAAATTTATACTTTTATAATGTTTTAATACACACCTAATATTAAGGGTTAAGGGTTTAAGGGTTTAGAGTTTAAGGGTTAAGGGTTTAATGTTTAGGGTTAAGGGTAGAGAGGAGAGAGATAGAGTGAGTGAGAGAGAGACCTGAGAGAGGGAGAGAGGGTAGGAGGGAGA
>VDFB02056126.1:0-19953 GCA_007258455.2 Sequoia sempervirens
AGAACCACCACTAAGGTGGATCAAAATATCAATCAAGGCACTAATCAAAATTTCAACCTGTCCAATAATCAAAGCGGCCACAATCAAGGTAACACCCCATCAAAACCTCCACCGTATCAAACAGAATCAAGTTGCAAAAACTTCACCCCTTTGGGTCAATCACATGAATCTGCATTGAGAGAACTTCTTGAGAATAACCTCATAACACTACCTGACACTCGAGGCTTTGAACCTAAAGTAAAATCATCATGGTGGAATGATGCCTATTATTGTGAATTTCATCGATGTAAAGGTCACCAAAAAAATAGTTACATGCAATTGAAACACAAAATACAAGACTTGATAGATAGTAGAATCATACAAATAGAGGGAATCCAAGCAAATACAGATCATGGAGCATTCAAAAATCCCTTACTAAACTATGAAAAAGGAGAATATTCTATGACAAATAGCAAGTAAAATAATGTGAAGTATGCCCATGATACTGTCATAAATCATATCTCAGCAGTAGAAAATCAAAATGAATACCATTGAAACCCATGATCGTCAAAACATTACTACAAATGATAATCCAACCTTTGACATTCCAATCGAACAAGAACAAGATGTTATTCTTGAAAATCAAATCAATGACACCAAACAAGACATGAATGAAAATGATACTCAAATCAATGTCATCAAAATCAATGGGAAACAAGATAGCGTACCAGTGAATGTGACCACAAGAGCACAGGCCAAATATGTCTTAAAAGGAAGTTTATCTAAAACACCCATAGCCTCGTCCAATCAATACAACATAGTGGACTAGTTGCAAAAGATCCCTACACAAATATCAATATTGGAATTGCTCAAAATTTCATCTTCCCACAAAGAAATTTTGGAAAAGGCCCTAGTGGACACAACAGTGCCAACAAGTCTGGAATTTTGTAAATTCAAAGCCATGGTGGGACATTTAACCGCACCACATTGCTTATCCTTTTCCTAAAATGATGACACATCCATTTCTCATCCCCACAATGTTGCTCTTCATATCAAAGTCCTAATCCATAAACATCATGTCAAACACGTCCTGATAGATTGAGGAGCTGTCCTGAATATATGTACTTTAAAGCTTGTTTGTGCCTTAGGATTTTCTGAGAATGCAATTGATTCAAAGAAAAAGATTACAATAAAAGCATATGATGATGAGGAAAGAGCTTCATAGGGATTAATTGTCCTACCTATTCAAGTGGGACCAATCTAGAAAGATGTAATCTTCCAAGTCTTAGACAAGGATCTGACCTATAACATACTATTGGATCAACCATGATTTCATGAGATGCAAGTGGTCCCTTCAACATACCACCAGTGTCTAAAATTTCCTTGTGGTGGCCAAGAAATTACCACTTCGGCTAATTCAAATAGTCCCTAGTATTGCAATACATTGAAATCTATCCAAGATATCTTTGTGCCTCATAATAAAGAAGCTTCCACTCCTACTACTTCTAGAGCCAACCAAATTCCTCATCCAAACCATTGGTCATTTCCAAAAATGATGAAATTCAATCTAGTTCCATGTCCAAACAGTCTAAGAAGAAAGTAGAAGCTACTCCGTCCACCTCAAATCTTGAAGCCCAATTGAATTCCCTGTCAAAACAATTCGATGAAAAAGTCCAAGTCAAAGACAAAGGTGTTGGTGAATAATTCTTTGAATGGTCCTTGTGTCTTTCACACTTTTCTTCTCCAAAAGTTTAAGGACAACCCTCCACGTCAACACAACAGACCCCACAATCAATTACCAAATTTGATGGACAGTTCATAAAATAAAGCACCAGGCTCAATGAAGCAGAAGAAAAAGATGTCCTAAACTGGCTTTATAAAGATGAGGAAGAATCCCAAGCGGAAATTGCAAATGTACAAACAACTCAATATGGAAAAGGTTTCACCATCTTGGAGAAGATGGGATATGAAGGGAAAGGTCCTGTGGGTAAAAGGAAAGAGGGAATTGTAGAGCCAATTCAACCCATTTTGATCAATCCAAAAGACATGATTGGTCTGGGCTATAGAGAGGACACAAAAGAAAAGATGGTTCAAAAAATACTATAGTTGCAAGCCAGCAAGAGCATGAGACTGATTCCAATGAATATGAGTGGGATTCACTATTAGAAGAGTCCTGCCATTATAAGGACATTGATGTAGTACACAAATATGCACCCCTACTTAAAGAAGGACAAGGGTTAGGTTCTAGACTGGTTGAATTTGGATCACAAAACCTTGATGATTCTAGTGAAGACGATTCAACACGAAGTGAAAAAGATAATTCAGAAGAGAGTTACCTTCTAGACCTCAATTTTGCTATTGGAAAAATTAAAGACATCGCTATCAAAACCGTTACCGTTTCTGACCTTAACCTGTCTGGTGACTGTATACCCTTAGTACATCTTGAGCTTATAGATTGGGACTTAACCAAGCCATTTGATATCCCTACATTTTCAAAGGATGACGCCATCATTAACTTCCTCTACGCCATTGATCTCAAAAAAAATTCCACCAATGAACATTGTAACAAGGCTTTCATACAAGGGAGTATCAAATCTTCTAGCTCCAAAATGAATAATACAAGAAATAGATTTGATATTGAAAACTATTCAATGGTAGTGTCAGATCTGGAAAAAGTAAAAACAAAGAGCGCATCCAATGGCGAAAACCTTTCTAAGGCGTCAAAGGATGGAAGATTCGATACTCTCCTAGAACATTTTTCAAGAAAGATCAAAAGTCTTGATTGAACCCACATAGTCTGTCAACATTGGCAATGAAGAGATAATGAAGAATATCCATCTAGCAACATCCTTGATAGACCACGAAAAGCCAAGCTTTCTCAAAATTTTCACATAAAAAAAAAAAAATTAACTTTGCTTGGTCATATGTTGAAATGTCGGGAATTGATCTAGAACCCATCATGCATCATCTATCATTACCTGTAGGAGTGAAACTAGTCAAGAAAAAGTTGAGAAAAATGCACCCACATATCACCCTATTGGTAAAGGAAGAGTTGAAGAAATTGTTAGATGCAAGATTCATCAAACCCATTGACTATGATGAGTGTATCTCCAATATAGTACCAATTTCAAAGCCTAACAACAACATTCGCATATGCACAGATTTTTGAGACCTTAACAAAGATTTTCCTAAGGATGATTTTCCTCTACCCAATATAGATTCCATAGTAGACTTGATGACAAGACATGGCATGCTATCAATGATGGATGGCTTCTCTAGGTATAGCCAAATCAAAATAGCCCTAGAATATCAAGATAAAACGACTTTTACTTTCCCATGGGGAACCTTCTATTAGAATGTTATGCCATTTGGCTTGAAGAATGCAGGAGCTACCTACCAACGTGCCATGACAAAAAAATTTCATGATATGATGCATACTTTCATGGAATACTATGTGGATGATTTATTAGCTAAATCATATACTAGGGAAGGACATTTGGAGATCCTATATAAATGTTTCACCAAATTGGAGAAATTCAATGTACGGCTAAATCCCAAGAAATTTGTGTTTGGGGTGACGTTAACAAAACTCTTGGGTTACATAGTTTCAAAAAAAGGGATTGAGGTGGACCCAGCCAAAGTCAAAGCTATTATGGAAATTCCACCGCCAAAGAACATTTTTCAACTTCGTTCTCTACAAGGGAGGTTTCAATCAATCCGCAAGTTCATTTCATAGCTGGCGGACAAGACCCATCCCTTCACTCATCTACTGCACAAAAATGCTTCCTTTCGATGGGATGAGCAATGTGAAGGATATTTCAACCATTTGAAACAATATTTAATGAATCCACTTGTCCTTGTACCACCATCAAAGGGGAAGCCATTACTGTTATATATTGCCACAATAGAGACATCATTGGGAGCCCTATTAGCACAAGAAGATTCAACAGGTAAAAAATGAGCAATCTATTACATCAATAGGATGCTAAATGGCTATGAGATCAACTATACTTCCATTGAAAAAACTTGTCTAGTAGTAGTCTTTGCTACCGAACAGCTATGACATTACATGCTAACTAACACCATCAAGCTGATAGCTAAAATTGATCCTCTCAAATATCTCCTCAACAAAGAAAACCTAACAGGGAGATTGGCTAAATGGGTCATGATACTCAGTGAATTTGATATCAAATATGTAGCTAGGAAAGCAATAGAAGGATAAGCAATTGCTGACTAGTTGGCAGAGGTACCATTACCAAATAATCATCCTTTACACATTGAATTTCTAGATGCTGATGTTCTTACCTTGGCTGTGAGACAGCTGACACTATACTTTGATGGATCACACACTCAACACAGATTAGGAGCCGGAATTCTATTTTTCACTCCACAAGGACATACCATACCAAAATCATACAGACTGATGTTCCCTTGTACCAATAACATGGTAGACTATGAAGCATTATTCATTGGAATCAAAAAAGCTATAGAGTGGAAAGTCCTAGAATTGCAAGTGTATGGGGATTCTCAATTAGTCATTAACCAAGTAAATAATGATTATCAAACAAGGGATGAAAAATTAATTCCTTACAAGAGAATGCTAGATGATTTCAAGAAATATTTTGTGGACATCAAATTCAAATAGATTTCAAGAGTGGATGATAAAGCCATTGATGCCATGGCTACTATTGCTTCCTTGTTACAAATTCCAAAGAAAAGAAGCCCTTACGAGTTCTTGGTGGAACAACTATTTTCCCCTGCTTATGATGATACTGAATCCCATGTTATTTGTCACCTATCCGCTACCAATACCTCAATCTACAATGAAATTTATAACTACCTGAAAGATAACACTCTTCCACCTGACTTGTCACAAAACCAAAAATGCAATTTCATTCATCGAGCCACCCAACATACACTTATAGTGGATATACTATATCGATGAGGTCTTGATGGAACTCTCTTACGATGTCTAGAACACATTCAAGTGGCCTAACCTTAGCCAAGAAGCTTCTTCATTTAGGATATTATTGGCCAACTATGGAAAGGGAGTCTTTCTAGTTTGTGAAGAAATGTCAGAAATGTCAGATTCATGGAAATCTCATCCATGCACCAGCTCAAAAACTTCAAATTTTTGCATCTACATGGCCATTTTGTCAATGGGGACTAGATCTTGTTGGTAAAATTCATCCATCTTCATCAAACAGACACAAGTTTATTATCATAGCTACAAAATACTTCACAAAGTGGATTGAGTCTATTCCTTTAACCAACATCAAAGGAAAATAGATTTCATCATTCATTGCCAACTACATCATCCATAGATATGACATTCCCCAATCCATAGTCATTGACAATGGAAGACCATTCAAAAACCAAGACATGCAAGAATTGTGTAAGAAGTTCAATAGCCAACATTGCTTCTCCACACCATATTATCCTTAGGGGAATGGTCAAGCAGAGGCTTGCAACAAAACTATTTTGAAGATTTTGAAGAAAACTGTCAATGATGCAAGACGTGATTGACACATCCAATTGAACCTTTCTTTGTGGGCGTATCGCACCAGTATTCGCACACTGACAGGAGCTACACCCTATGCTTTGGTATATGGGTCTGAGGCCATTGTACCTATTGAATTGGAAATACCATCACTTTGGGTTTCATTGAAAGGTATCATCCCTGATGAAGACTACTGGGTTTCAAGATTGCAAGAACTAAAACTATTAGATGAGTGGCGCCAACATGTAGTGAATCACCTGAAAACCTACCAACAATGTATGTCCAGAAGTTACAATCACAAGATCAAACCCAAAACATTCCAGGTTAGTGACTTAGTGTTGAAGGAGAACCCATGCAATCAACAAGATAGAGAGAAGAAATTAAAATTTGAACCAAATTGGTTGGGAATTTTTGTCATTATATCAATTTATGGTTTAGGAGCATATCAGTTGTCCACGCCAAAAGGGATTAGTTTGAGGAACCCATGAACAGTATTCATCTCAATAAATTCTATGCATAATTCAGCTGTTGCATCTATAAAAGTGATGAAAAAATCTAGAAACATTAGAAAAAGTCCTGAAAAAATCTAAAAATATCAGAAAAGGTCCTAAAAAAATCCAAAAACATCATAAAATATCCTGAGAAAATGGTCACCCTACTGGAAACCTAGAAAATAGGCATCTTGGTGATGACAAAAAAAATAAGTGAAAAAGATTTAAAAAATGTCATAAAATTTGAAAAAGTGCAATAGAAGCAAGTGGTGAAGACCTGGCAACAAGTGTTATTTGTGACAGGCTGGATTCTTCCTCTATGGGGACATGTGTTGATCACTAGATTGGTATCGTTACCTTCCACATCCTTCACTTGAGCTGCATATGCATACCTTGTTATGCCAGTCATGTCTTACCTTGGTTTCTTGAACATTGTACATATCCATAATAAACTGGATTGTTTTCCACTGGGGGCAGAAATCTTGAACTTGCTAGGGGCAACAAATCTTGAGCTTGAACCAATAGACAAATAGTGGGAGGACAAACAAAATGTAAACAATGATCATAGTGAATTCAAACATGGAACATCAATCACCATCAAAAACACATCAAGCATCCTTATCACATCAAAAGATTCAAAAAATAGGTCAAAAATAAAAAAATCTAAAAATAGGTCAAAAATCAAAAAATCTATAAAATGGTCAAAAATCCAAAAAGCCATACACAGAGTCACCTTGTTGAATTGCATTGTCGCAGTTTGTTGTAATTATGTGTCTGTTCATATCTTAGTCTTGTAAATTGGTCAAGTCGATCAAACTACGTGGTCTCTGTGTGTATAACATAGGCAAGGCTAATCTTTTGATCAGCCCCCAAGGCCCCTAGGATAGGTCTTTAGGTTAGGTCCTTGGTCAAAATCTTAGAAAACACCTAAAAATTGAAAAATTGAAAAATACCAAAAACAACAAAAAATCAAGGTTACTAGGATGATGCTATTCTGAATCATGGTTTTATCACTCGCACACGAATGTTCAAATTTTTTGTATCATGATTGATGTTATTATTTCTTAGGAGCAATTCAAGGATGTCAAAGAATTAGAAAAGCTATGACCGAGAATGATATTTTCTTTGTCTACTGCGTGTGAGTTAATCATTATTACTATGAGAATCATTGTGGGATGTGCTCTACAAATTATCATTGATGACATTCCAAATTCACATAGGAAAATAGTTAACTCTTGTCTATTTATGCAAAGAATGCTCAGGTCCTCTTGGTTCAATTATACCTAGATGCTTGTGTTAACTTGCCCTATAAAACATCATGGAAGTAGTACTCAAATCATCATGGTTCAATTATACCATTGATGTTTGTACTCACTTTCAATATTTCAAAGGCTCAATGATGACAATAAGCACAATAAATCACTAGGATGACATCATTGCATTATTAGAATTACATGTCTAGGTTGCATTCATGTTTGGCTGTTGTAATGGAATTTATAGATTTTTCCAAGGCTAATGTTATTTCTATCATTAACAGATTGAGTACATTTGACACTACCAAAAATGCCATTTAGAGGCATGAGCATTAGGACATCAATCATGGCATTATCATATCATCTAGGCATTCATTTAAGTCATCAATCATATATTTGCATCATGAAAAACTAAGAAAAACAAATGCATTGATCATATCATTTTCATCCATATACAATTAGTCATACATCCTAGGCATCAACATATGTAAATTATCATTCATTCATTTCATACATGCATTGTATCATAATATTTGCATTAGAAAAATACAAAAACAATAACATGTAGACATTTTCATAAAACAATAGGATCATAACACATAGTATATCATCATCATAAAGCATTGCATAACATACATGACATAGAAATTAAATGCATCCATCATAAATCGACGCATATAAACACATAGGATCATCATCATCACTGCATATATATCTCAAAACATGTCAAAGGTACAAGGATATTTGAATGTCAAGAAATACAACATCAAAATGGTGATATCATAAAGAGTCAGTGTATACATCATGATATAACATAAAATGACTGTAACTATGTGGTACTACCCCCAGACGCTGTTGGCCTCACTGAACTTGTACCCCCTGCTGCACCTGAGGGACCTAAACCTGGATCCCTCTGATCCCTTGGTAGTGGCTATGTCACACCCATGCTCACTGTCTGAGACTGAGATGTACTAGTTTGAGATCGGCTGAAGCTCTCTCGCTGCTCAGGAGGGACCAACTCATAATATCAATCTATGTAAAACTGAGCCTCCTGAGAAGTGCGGCGTATGCCTCAAAAATAATTAGCAGATCTCATAGCTATAGTAGCCTAATGTAACCTCTCTATAATGGCCTCCACCTGCTCAGTTCATTGTCTTATTGGATCCCTCTCAGTGGTCAATGCTGCAATCTGTCCCTGTACCTATCCTTGGCCCTGTACCTATGCCAACTACTGTCAGGTAGCATCCCTCTCGGCTGTCAATGACTGAATCTGCCCCTGGGCCTATAGGAGCTATGCCTGTACCTAAGTCAATACGTGTGTCTATGTCTATAGCTACCCCTGAATAGTCTGAATGTGTGTGTGCAAAGTAGTGATCTATGACTGTTGCTACTGAGAAGGAAAGTATATATGTACACACTACTGTGATGCTGCCACTAAGGATCACCTCTGACAAGGCACTTTGGCATCAAAACTGGGATGTACACTACCTCCTCCATCTCCTCCACCACTGTCATCACTTCCATCATCCCCTCCATCATCATCATCACCCTCATCTCCACCCTTTGCCTCATCCTCATCTCTGCCATCTCTGCCTCATCTCCATCTAGGTGGTCTCTCCTCACCATCCTCAAATGCTGGCATAGGCTCGTCAGGACTCGAAAGTCTCAGAAATGGATGCTGACCAAAGTATACTGTATACTCCTCACTCATGTATCCCTTGACAATCTCTAGATGATAATCCCAGATCACTAGATGTAAGTACATATACTCGTCACATGCAGCATTATAGGACAATGTCAGCCCCCATTCAGTCGTATCCTACTGTCTATGGGCATAAAGGGCTGATCCTTATGGCATCCCTCAAACTCTGCCATACTGTCTCAACACTCTTAGCAATAAGAATCTCTCGATAATATACCAAGTCCATCCAATAAGGTATCTAGTAGTCATGAAGTAAGGAACCTCTAAGTGATCCTCCACCCATTGCTCACAATCCACATACGGCCACCAAGCAACCGCATCCAAGTCTTCAAGCATCCATCTCAAATACTCCAGTTTTCCTAGCTTATGTTGGAAAACTGCACCTACATACCCATAAATGTAAGGCCTCCAAAATGGCTGAAATCTATTTGTCTTTGGCCATGTCACTGCAATATGCTCCCAGGCCCAGATCTAAAGCAATGTAACCTCGACAAACAAGCTAGCTCCTCTCAGGTATACAACCTAGTGCAAATCATGATATAAATGCACAAGAAAATAGGATCCCCATGCAAACCAAGTCCCAAACTAGATTATTTTCTCCAAGGTACGACACCAACTGATGGAAAATTCCTTTGCCCTCTTGTCAGGACATAAGAAGCCACTGACAAATCCCACAAGAACATCAAGCAAAGGGGTAGAATTGGAAAATAACTCCAACCACGGTATCCAACACCCAACAATTTGATCATCTTGGAAAATTTTGCGTAATGCATCTATACCTCCCTGCTTGGTAGAATCATAGGTCACGATATCTCCAACTACAGGAATCTGCAAAATCCTATACACATCCTCTGGTATAATGGCCATCTCTCCAGTGGAAAAATGGAAAGTGTTGTGCTCACTATTCCACCTCTCTGCCAATGCCTTCAATAATCCTCGGTTAATCCTAACCCGAGGCATATCAATCAACGAAGACAACCCACATCTCTCAACAATATCTCTATCAGCATGAGATAGTTGTGGAATCATCTCCCATGTTAGCGGGAATCACTAGCTCTAGAATGAAGATTATCTAAATATGTCTCCTATCATTTTCAAACATCGCAATTCAACATATTAGTCAAATCAAATCAACAAATCAATCAACCTATCAATCTTATTGAGATTTTCATCAAATCTCGTCAACATTTTATTTTGATTCTCACCTATCATGAGGTCAAAATAGCATCATCATTAGTGTATCTCACGTATCATGAGGTTAGTAAATCATCTAGTCTATCATGAACACCTAATCATTGGCCGATGTGATTAAACATCAAAAAATTCAAGGAGAAAAATAAAAAAATCTTTAATCTTCCCTAAAAGTGCCAAAATAGACCTTTAAAGCGCCAAAAGGGGCATAAGCTTCATTCTATGATGCACAAGCACCATTTCAGACCAAAGTGCCAAAATATTCCCCTGATGCGTTGGATAATAAGACTAAAGTTCCATTTCATGGAAGTGCTGGAGAAATCCTTGAAAATGCCAGAGAATCTGACAAGAGTGTCATTTCATCCAAACCACCAGAGAATCTCTCCGATGCACCAAAATTTTTGGCAAAAGCGCCATTTCCTAAAAAATGAACTATGGATAGCTTGGAGGCACCATTTCAAACCTCCTAGGTGCCAAAATTAAAAGTGTCAGAATAGACCTTGGAAGCATCGAAGAATGTCTTTGAAGTGCTAAAACATTTGGAAAAAGCGCTGAAAAATCTAGCCTAAGCACCATGAAAATTTTCAGAAGCGTCAAACCATTTTTAACATTCAAATTCTGAATTGAAAACATGGAAAAATTCATTTCAAAATCACAAATACAGGTTCTGAAATTCTTACCAGAGGTTCGTATCCCGCTGGCCAATTATGTCTTCGTACCCGCTCAAATCGATGTGCTTGCAGAGGGATCGCCATCTTGGTCAAAAACTCCAAAATACTCTCTCACTTCAAACAATTTTCAAATTACAATTTGCACAAATGATTTCCTTTTCACTTTTTACCTCTTAATAAAGGTAATTAAAGGGGTGATTTTGGTGGCATTGTTTTAATTTCTTTGGAGGGGAAATTAATTGGGGCGGCTTGCAATCTTTCATATTGGGAGATAAATCACTGGAATATTATCAAATCAAGATTTTATCATCATCATCATAAAAGATCAATTAAAATTTTCAAAAATCATCAAAAAAATCCTTTATCATCACAAATTTCTTGATTTATCTCCTGAGGGGGCATATAGTTGTAATCTCCTAAAAATCATTGTCTGAGGCATCGTTAAAATTTTTAGCAGCACTGATAATTTTTTCTTTGAAGTAATGCATAAACACATCACTTCAAAGAGGGGAAAAATGTATACACTCAAAATTGGTCTAGAAAATATTAATTAAATATTGATTATTTAATTAATGAAATCTTTATTCTTCTACTATATAAATAAATTGAAAAATTATTTATATAGTTCCTACTCTCTTAATTCCTCTATTCTAATTCACCCTCTTCATGATTTAATTAAAATAAAAAAATCTAAATAATTTTTTTTATTTTAATCGATTCCTTCTCATTTAATTTGAATTTCATCACATTTCTACATACTTTTCTAGCTACCTTCCACCTCATCCTCCAACTCACCATGTGTCACATGAAAATAATTATCTTTATTTTCTAAAATGAATGTTTGTTCTCAACAAATTTAACCACCTTCAAGACACATGGCTTCTTCATTCAAATGATT
The DNA here is from genome assembly GCA_007258455.2 of Sequoia sempervirens. Classification (NCBI taxonomy): domain Eukaryota; kingdom Viridiplantae; phylum Streptophyta; class Pinopsida; order Cupressales; family Cupressaceae; genus Sequoia; species Sequoia sempervirens. The sequence goes on from VDFB02056126.1 coordinate 11,686, forward strand.
GCTTCTTACACTTAGAAAGATGGTTTTACTAAAGGGAACAATTGCCTTTTTTTCTCCATCCTTCTCATTCTTCACCGTTGATTTCTCCAGATCAAATCTCAATCGTTCATGGATGCCACCTCACCCAATGCCTTAGAAAAATCTATAAATTGAGGCCCATTTATGACTTTTTCAAGAAGGAGCATTTGCATAATATTACTCTAGAAGAATTCATCCATGTTTTAAGAGCTTAGTTTACATTTTCAATTTAGCATTCAGAATAGATTATCAATTTAGGTTAGAATCATGGCTCCTTTAGATGTTTCTTAGCTTGTTTCAATTTAGCATTTAGAATCATTTACACATCACTTTCATTAGTTTAATTCTATCCTGCATCATTTACATACTACTTGTATATAGCAGTCCATTTCATCATTTCACCTAGCTAAATCATTCAATCATGTAGATGTAGACTTAGATTCTACATTGTAGAAAAATAGGCTACTCATTTCTTCGATGAAATATCAGTGATTTGTGCATGAATAAGATATGAGAGCATAAATTACTAAGACACTTGAGATTAGAGGAAGATGGGAATCTTTTAAGGAATTCTATTATCAAATTGTGTTTGATTAAATTAGATTTCCTTACTATAATACTTTCCATATAAGTGTGTTATTTTGATATAATTCACGCATATTTTATAACATAAAATACTCTCTTTATGCCCATTCATTCTGCAAGGATCAAACCATGGACCAAAGCCTCATATTCAGCATCATTGTTCAAGCATGAGAATTGAAAATGGTAAGGTTTGAGGGTATCTGATCCTATAACAGATACTAGTTGGACACCTCCTCCAAAGCCAACTTTACACTTGACACCATCAAAATACAAGGTCAGAAATAGACAATTATCTCCCGGATTATCATATTCCTCCCGATCTTCCATCAATTTAAGGAAGACCTAATCATCATCAAAAATCACATAGGTTCCTAGCCCTATTGCATGAAAGTTTCCAAATGGATCAGAGTCAATGACTTGGCTGAGTAACACTTCTTCTTCAGGAGTCCGATCACTTGTATCTTCTTTATCTTCCATCATTTCCACACAATATCTCTCTTGTTGAGAGATGGAGGTATGTGTTGCTTCAAAGCATAGGACTGCATTGTCCACAATGTGTTCAGGATGTAAAGAATTAGAGAGAATCTCCATCTTCACCCTATGCTTGGTTCTCAATATCAATTAGGACTAGTCGAGTTCTAAGTATCCACCAAGATTTGTAGTGAAATCTCTTGAAAGACACATTCTGAATACCAGCGGAATGTCTATCACTACTATTTCTTGTGTGATTGTTTGGCTTGGACATGAGAAGAGGGTCAGGAATAGATCCTTTATTCGACCGACGGTCAGAACCTTCTTCCCATCTATTTGCATGATTCCTTTCTCAAGGGGTTCATACTTAAGTTTTAGGGAATCAACCACTTGTTTTGGCATGATAGTTGTGCTAGCCCCCAAATCAATCATACTATTATGCAAAGGCTTATCTCCCACAATAAGTGTTAAAAAGGAAGGTGTGGGATATGGCTTGCTTACCTCTTTCTCTTTTACATTTCCCACATTGTTCGTATACACTGCTACTTTCAGAACTTGAGGGGTTGACATGGATCCTTTGTCTCCGCTTTGGCTACATGATGGAGTTGTGTCCATCTGTGACATTTGTTTTTCTTTTTTAAATGCTCCCTAAAGTAATGTCTTTTGTTTAGGAATAGATATGATGTCCCATAGAGATACATTGGTAGACACCTTCTTTAATTGTTCCACCACATTAAGCATTCTGACTGGTTAGGTCTTTGGCTTGAATGGTGGTATTTCTCTCATTTTCAGAAGAAAACATTTTGTCATGACTAGGCCCGATGCCTTGCTCGCCTCCTTCTCTGACAATGGCAGATTATGTGGTTGTAGAATAGGTCAGGTTTTGGGAAATGGAACCTACTTTTCTTACAGTGGTGGTTGATGTGGTTGAGGGCATGGAAGAATTTGTTGCACATATTCTCCCATGAGCCTTCTTTTGGATATTGTATTGTAATCCAATTACACTTATGAGGTACTAGTCATCAGAGCTTCATTTGTGAACACTACATCTTATTCTTCCATCCATGAAAACAACGCTTGATCAGATGTGCTATCCAACTCTTTCTCTAAGGACATCCCTTGCATTTACACTCTAAAACAAGCATTTTCCATTTCGAAGGACTCATATTCACTCACATTTGGGAGCACACCCTTGCTTCTTTTTTCCGCTATCTTTTTTTGCATGTTCCCCCTTGGACAATTTCAAGGCATATGAATATCGCTGCATGGGAAGCACCATACATTCTCATCCTTTGCCAATTTTTTCTAGCCTGGAATCAACTCTTTAATCGAGCTATCTTTGACCATTTGTAGTGGCATGGTGACTAGAACCATCTGGTTTGTAGACGTCACCTGTTGACCTCCTCCTTTGGACAATCCCTGGTATGGAATCTACTGATAAGATGGCTTTCCCCTACCATAGGCTTGTGTAGTATGCTTTAGAGGAGTTTCTTCCTATCATTTGATAATGACCAACTCATTAGCAAAATATTGCATGAGACTCTTCATGTCGTTGATGTCACCTGTGATTGAGGAAGAACTTGATGTGATTATTTGGGTGAAAGGATACACATAAATAGACTATAGCATAGCCAAGGTCAATTGTGTAGTAGGAGCACTTGGTGTAGCTTCTTCCTAAATACCACCAAAGATTTATGCAAATACAAGCATTGGTGGTCATGGAAAAAGCTTCCCGGCATCAATTAAACTATTTTTCACACAAATAGCTAGCTCATGTGTGAGGCAAGATATCCCCTCCCATGGAAATTATCATCATTGCGATGTTTGAGTTGAGGGCCTTCAGATCAAACATGAACTCCATCATGGCTCGGGGTTGAGTAGTCACAAGGATCATTTGCCAGGTCTTGTGAAACTTGGTGTTAAAATCACTCATGGTCTCTTGTGGAGCTCTCTTGATAGTAAGTAGTTGTTGTGGCAATGAAGAATAGTCTCCTTTCTCTAAGAAGCATTTAAACAACCTTCCTCTGAGCTGATCCCAGGAGATGATAGAACATGAGGCCAAAGAGTGTTATCAATCTTGGGCCTTTCCTTTGAAAGAGGTGGCTAACATCCTAAAGGCAATGTTCTCCTCTGCTATAATATGTACCCTACATACCTCTTTTATATCCTAAAGGTGTTCAGAAGGGGTTTTGAAGTCTTCTCTGGAGAATTTTGGAATAGCCCCAAGGGAATTAGCGGGTATGGTAGGCCATGCATTTTGGGGTGTGGGTGTTGTAACAGACTACTGTTATCCTAGGTTACAAAATTTCTAGGAGTAGGGGGAGGTACATGAGCCATAGAGAAAAGAATCTTATGAATCAGGTATACAAGTATTCTAATTTGGAAGGTTGAGCCTCTGGGTGGAGTAGATAAGGCTCTAGATATTGGGCTCTTACTTCTTACTCTATTGCTCCTTACAGATGATACAAAACCTATAAGTCTCCTTCTCCTAGGTACTGAGGCAAGTAACTGAGAGTACCGAAAGTGGCCTCTTGAAGATTCTCTTGTTTGGACTTTGGGAATGAAACTTCCAATTTCCTTCCTTAGCCTGATTTAAGAAATATTTTTGACTTCTAATCATGTGTTTGGAAAAATTCTTGTCCCACCAGGCATGCCAGAAAAAGAATTGTTGATCATCAAAGCTTGTGCCTTTTCGACAGTCTTATGGGAAATTCATCGAGTGGGGAACCAATTTGCACCTCACTGAATACCTCTGACATTTTTATAGAAATTTGGCTCTTCTTTGGGTTTTGGAGAAAAGAGTAGAAGGAAATTTAAACATAGAGCATATAATGTTGATGTGCCAATGATTTTACAACATTTCAAACCCAATCATTCCTATTCAAGTGATATAATTAGACACTAAACACGACAACCCCTCATTGTTGGAAAGAGAACAAACAACAAAGGATAACAATAAGCACAATACAAACATTTAAATCCTTCTATAGGAGGTGTTCATTAAGGTTCGATCAAACATAAATATTTCTAAGGGTGACATAAAAATATTTAGAAATTGCATAAAATCTTCCTCCTAATGCAACATAATATAACAAAACAACAACCCTTCAGAAAAATAGAGAAGTCCAATGACATAGTCTAGTTTTTACAAGTTGTTATTCTACTATATGAGCATACAACATGGAAATTAGCTACTTAAACTATTTGAATTCAGCTTGCAAGACACAATGTTTCATTCAGAACAAAAGCATAAAGAAAGAAAGCTTGATAAAAGTCATACATGCATAGTCTCAGAGATTTCTCCTCAATATTTCATGCTTTAAATATCAAATTAAATTTAAAACAGAGGTCGAATGCCAATCTAACAATAGTTTAAGCCTTAAAAGATATAACATGCCAGAGAAAAGTAGTTATGCAAATTTTACACCTGAAAATAGTTCTATATCCTAAAAAAAATAAAGAAACTTTTCCTCAACAAAAGGAAACTAAAACTTAGAATCCAACCTTTTCATCTGTCGCCGCCCTTCCTTTATATGTGCGAAAAGAGGAAGATGCAACCACAACACAAAACTAATTACTACTAGATGTTGGAATTTGATAGCACATGATCTAATCGTAGATCTTTAGTTAGGTCACAAAAATCTTTGCTCATCAATTCTAAACCACCACATTAATGCTTTTCAAAACTTTAGCAAGGATAGAGGTCTGTAAACAATCAAATCCTAGAAAATAGCCTAGAATAAGGTCTAGTTGACCAAATACATCACCCAAGGGCATTGACTCAAAGCTTCCATTCTGAAAACCAGGAAAAGAAACATGATAGCAAGCTCCGAAAATCTCCCAAAAGATATCGCTTCATAAGAAGCACAATCTACCTGTAGCAAAGAGATGACAATGCGAATGGGCATAAACTTTTGAGCTCATGAATACAACCCCTTAAGAAAATATTTGATGAGTTGACACATGTCTTGACTCTCTCCCAAAAGGAAGGAAAAAATTGCAAGATGTGCAACCAACACGTGGCGCATTATGCACCTTTCTAATAACTCTACTTGAGTGTGGGCTCATCTGAAACTGAAAACATTTCACAAGACAAAAATCAAAATGATCAAGGCAAAAACACTTCACATTGACATCTAGAAAGCAATTGTAGAACTAAGAATAGTGTGATTTTATGCACTTGTTACAAAAAGGCTATTTTGAGTGTCCTCCTAGGACTCCTTCACCCGAGGGAGAATGGGTCTTGCTACAAGGATTGAAAATTTTCTTTCACAATCCTCTAGTCCTTGGTCTACACTCTTGATTACTTTGGGTTTCACAGTCGGAAATACGAAAATAAATTTTGAAAGTGAGTTTCTATGGCTTGACAACAATGTCGACAACTTTTACAACTTTGACAACTTTTGCAATTTTTCTCTTTTGATAAATCTTCAATCCTTCCTCAACCTAAGATTTGTAAAACACACAAGAGGGAAATTTTTAAAAGGTGCAATGCACCCCACACAAGAGGGAAAAATTGTTTTTTTTGGTGAATGGGTATTTTCCTTGGTCAAACCTCATTTTGGTAATTAAACCTTGAAATGAAATGAAACATAAATGGAAGGAATGATTAATGAACACTTTCTTGTTATAGCTCACCAAACCTTTGATTTGAAACCCTCGAAGGACTAAAACTTAGTAGATCTCTCCAAGGTCTTGATCTTGCATGAAATGGATTGATTGATGAAATGATCTTGATGCTTGAATGCTTGAAACCTACATCACAATGATAGCTCCAAAAACATGCATGATGCCTGATAACTTTGGCATGATGCTTGAGATCTTGAATGCTAAAACAAATGCTTGAATTTTTTTATTTTGAACACCTTTGACAATAATATTCTCTTGTGAATGCTTGCATAAAGTTCTCTTTTGAAAATATAGGATTTGAATTGATAAAAAGACCTTACTTTTATAGGTAATTTTCTAATTTCAAAAAAATTAAAAATTACAATCTGACATTTGAATTTGAATTTTGAATAATAAAAAGTCCACCAAAAACATATTTAAAATTTAAAATTAGCAACTAAATGGGACCCATTCGCCAAAGGGAGAATGGGTCTTGACCTAAATTGCCAAAAACTATTCATTTCAGGGTGTTAAAAATGATAATTGCATAATCAAATCATGATTCTTCTTTTGAAATTTGTAATTAAATAGGCTTGTAGATGCAAAATAGGGAAAATTCAAGCCTTAATTCTAATTAATTAAGGGACTCAAACATAGTGTGAAATGTAAAGTACATTTTTTAACACTACATTTAGCCCCCATTTTAGTGAGAGGATGAGCCCTACACTCAAAGTCACATTAAATTAGTCAAATAATCATCACGAGGTGTATAATTGTAAAATTCTTGGAAATAAGAGACAACAAAGGTCAAGGAGAATGATCAAGCCCCCAAGATCTAAGATCTCATGGAAAACCAACAAATGCACAAATAGACACATGCCTATGTTAAATATGCACCAACAAGAAAAGATACACAAGCATACAATTTCAAAATTAATGAGAAGGGAGAGAAATGGTGGATCAAGATTTCAATGTTTGTCCAATTGATATGGATCAAGCCTTAGTTGTTTATCGATAAATGTTTACAAGTGGAAACCCATTGTCTACTATACAAAAAAAATGTACTCACACGAGCTAGTGAAATCCATTGCCCACTAGGTGAGCCTCAAAAGGTTTCTAATTGGAAGTCATGCCAAGTATAGGCTCCCATTGTACTAACCATACCAAAGTTATATCTCCTAGTAACTTTGATAAGAAGCCATAGAAAATGGTCACAAGGCTAGCAAGATGCATTATGTTAGGCACTCATGAAAAAGGCTCCACTAACAAGCAAGTTGTGTTATGCTTGGTGGCCATGATACATGGAATAAGATATTCAAAGGGGTTTTTCTTAGTTCAAGAAAGGTCTGAGCTTCAGGAACATCGTTCCTAATACCTCCAAGAGAGGACTAGTTGAGGATAAAAGATTCACAACTTAAGGAATGCAATCCATAACATCACCACTAAGAGGAATGTCATATGCTTAGAAAGGTCGCAATCTTGAAGGAAATCAAACCCAAGGACACCACCAAGAAGACACATCACATGAAGTAAGAAGACTACATTTTGAAGCAAGTAATGAGGAGGGACACTTATGCCCCCACTTTAAAGGAATTTCTAAACACCATGTTGTGAGCAATTACCTTAAAGTAGAACACAATAAATGTTGATACATGTGAGATTTGTTTGTAAAGCCATATGTAGAACATATATTTCTAAGATAGAGCTACATCATTGAAAGAAGGGTTTCCCCCATATGTAGTGGACTAAGAGATCACATAAGGGATCCATGGATTTTGGGTTAGCATTTGTCGTTGCTGCAGTGTTATAATCAAGCTTTGAACCATCATCATTCCTCACATGACTCATGGAACAATGAGTACAAGCGAAGAAAGAAACACACACACACACACAATTTTGGGTCAACATTGAAGAGACTAAATGTCTCAACACCTTTTGTCATCCCCAAAGGGAAAACACAAGAAAAAATATTATAAAAGATAGAAGAATATATATACAAATTGAAGAATCTCACAATAGATTCGCTTCCTTTGTATCCTTGCACCAACAGAGTGACAAGGGTCATCTAAAGAATTCTCACAAACATATAAAGACACACCAAACAACACAATACATGGGAACATATTACATACCTGCAATCATAAAGAACACAGAGATGACTAGTATGGCACATGCGAGTCAACCTATAGCAGGTTATCCACATCCCAATCATGTTCATCATATACAGAAGGTGGATAACTAGCCAAAGGGACAACAACAAATGTCAAACTAGGATAAGGCTATCAAACCCCTTGTATCCACTAAGTGTAGGACAAGGATGATCCAATATGAGTGATGAGAATGGGTTCCTTGCAATATAGAAATGATTGACAATAAATGTCGAACATGCAATAGTGTGTATGCTATGATCCTACAACTAGCATATGGAAAGGAGAAAAGTGCATGCATTTTAGTTAACTACATTAATAACATAATTTTAACTAATAAATTGTTATAAAAGGCTACACTCATTAGTAAGATTCCCAAGATTTCTATGAAATGCACAATAATTCATGTTTGTACTCTTTCCTTTTTTTTATTTGATAG
>VDFB02056127.1:0-64870 GCA_007258455.2 Sequoia sempervirens
ATTGGAGGCAAAGAGTTAGGAAGTTCTTCTACAACTTTTTCTTTATACCCCTTTAAAATTTCTTGTATCTCCCTTGGAAACTCTTCCATTTTTGTTGTTATGAAAGTCTTAGGCCTAACCAACATTGGAAAACCTATATCTTCCTCTTCCATTGTATTTAGGAACTCTTTTACACCCACTATCATCACACTTGAGCCAACCTTTTGGTCTTTATCTTCATCCTTCAAAGGTGCTAAGGTGTAGGTAACTCCATCCTTCTCCAAAACATAGACATTCTTCCTACCATCGTGCATTATTTTTCTATCATATTGCCAAGACCTACCAAATAACACACGGCATACATCCATAGGGATGATATCACACAACACCTTGTCTTTATACCTTCCTATTTGAAACTCTACCCAACATTGTTCATTAACTAGTACTTGTTTCCCCTTATTCAACCATGAAACTTTATAGGGTGCAGGATGAGGTAATATCTTCAAATTTAGTTTTTCTACCATCTCAACAACAACTAAATTATCAGTACTTGGGCATCAACATGTTGAGTCGGTTGAGGAGGTTTTAGTTGGAGGAAACCTTTGTTATGTTTTCTAAAGGATTGGTAATGGTTTTGATTTGTGGATTCAAACTTTTCAAAATGGATAGAGGTGGATTTTGTTTCATGACTACTAATTGAGTTTTGATAATCATGAAGGGTAGTACACAAGTGAATGGAGGAAGGGAATTTCATCACACCAAGCTTACCTTGCATCTTAGTTTTGCAAGTTCTCAATGAAAATTCTTTGAAGGTGGGGATCAAAAATTTGCACATCAATTTGGGAATAAAGCGATTGGTAGCGTGAAATGAAGTCAGTAACCTTTTCATCATCTTTTTGCTTACATCTCATCAAATCAGCCAAGGTCATATTAGGGGTCATGTGTGCCTAGAAATGGCTAATAAAGGTCTCAACAAGTTCATTGAATGAACAAATTGAGTTATTCAGTAACAAGGAAAACCATTCGAAGGTAGTGTCTTTCAAGGATCTATGAATTAATTTAACCAAAAGTTTATCTTCAAAAATGAAATCACTACATAGAGCAGTAAAAGCAGAACCATGGTTAACAAGATCTCCTTTCCCACCATATTTCTCAAATCAAGGAACTTCTACACCTTGTGGAATTTTTTCTCTCAATATCTCCAAGGATAAGGGATTGGTTTTGATATATTTTAGGGGCTGACTGTTGCTGTTTTATTTAGGGTTGCAACTTGTTGTTGGAGGGATTCCATGCCTTGTAAAAGTGTGTTAATTATAGCATCATTATTGTTGTAAAGTGGAGGGGTATAAGGTGGTGTAGGGTATGTATGCGGAGGAAAAATGAATGGTAAACTTAGGGTGGAGAAGGTTTAGGAGCTATTGTAGTCAAAGGCACAAAGCTAGAGGAATTCCTTGTGGAAATGCTTGAGGAAGTGTTCACATTGCTAGTAGGTTGAATTGTTATGATAGGTTGGGTACTGGTGTATGTAGGGATGGAAACAAGTATCATAGAGGTAGGGATGGGAATTCCACCTTGGCTTTGAGTGCATCCCAAAGCTTGAGTGGAGCTAGGGATAGTAGGGATAGTGTTGTTAACGGGAAACATAGTAGTTGAAGGCATGGTAGTCATGAGAAGTGAAGTATGCATACTAGGATCCACATAGGGTTGATTATCAACACTATCAAGAAGAGAGCTAGAGAAACCAAGATCCATGATGAATGGTGTATCACAGGATGACATGAGTCTTGAGTTACGTCTGACAATAGTATTGATAATAGGACACCAAGTTGTAAAACTCATACAAGATTTCACAAACTTAGTGTACAAAACCAAAGAAGGTAAAGGGAAATGCAAGGACCTAAAATGAAGCGTGAATGTAGGTTTTATGTCTAAACAAGGTAATTTACTGATTACACTATGCAAAAATTTGAAATGAAATGCTCTAAATGCATTTTTGAATTTAACCAATGCACAAAATGAACTAAATGAAGCTAGATGCCGTGAAATGAAGAAAAAAAAACTCTGTAAACTATAACATATAACTAATAACAACAAATAGAAACACAAAAATAGAGTTTTAAATGTTGTAAAATGCAATTCAAATCTAAAATGATACTAAATCACCTAGGGGGGCATATGAGTCCTAGATTAGGGTTTTTGCATGAATTTCATAAAATTATGAGTGAAAGCTATGATTTACAGTTTGTATGATATCTAGACTAAGTGAAAATGTAGATTTCAAATGAAATTCAATTATGCAAGATGCAAAAATGCAACCTATATGCACCTTCACTAATGCAAGATTTAGAAACCCTAGATGCAAATTAACTAATGCACAATCCTAATGCAAAGTTAATGCAAGATAGACCTAGGACTAAGATGCACTCCAAATTAGAAAAGAGGTGTTCACGTTAGGTTCACCACCTTTGAGGAGATGGAGCACAAGGGTTAGGGTTCCTATTTCACTCTTATTACATTCAAGGAAACCTTAGAGATATCAATTAAAATGTGGAAAGGGGGAAAGAGATCTTGCAATAAGGTATCCTAGGGTGTGATTAAAGACTAAAAGGGGGGTTCACCACCAAGCTAGGGATTGGAAAGAAAAGTAGCATGCAAGACCTAATAATCAAACCTAATGATGTGCAAGACTTGAATAAATAACCTATAAATGAATGCAAAACAAAATAGTAAACTAGAAAAGTATAGAGGGGCACCTGGAAACTTGTAGAAGCTTGAATGATGACCTGAAATGTTGAAAATATTGAATTTAATGCATATTGGGTTTCATACACTAGGCTAGGTGATTTAGTCCCAGATTAGGGTTTTTGGGCAGAACAAAAATCTAACAATGACAGGTCTAGAACTCTTGAAATCTAGAAATTTGACTGTATTGGGACTCATTAGCCAGAAGTGGTGTATCAGTCTTGCTTGGATTTTTTGAAGGATCAAGATTTGAATTTGATCTTTAGTCTCTTCTATTTCTTCTCAACTTGATTTATGGATCAAAATTGTTGAATTCTGCTATGTAGATGCCTTTTAATGATCTTCTAAATAACGTGATAACTTGGACAACTTTGTAACCTTGAAAACTTCTTTCCAATCTTGCTCTTCAATGTGTCTTCAACCTAGGTCTGCAAATTACACACTAAAGAGGGAAAAATGTTGATTTGTTAGCAGAAAGGGGTTTTCCTCGGTTAAACCCCATTTTGGTAATCAAACCTTGTAATGAAATCAAATGTAAAGGAGGAATGATGAATGAACAAAATGTAATGTTGCAACTCACCAAACCCTAGGAATAAAGTGTTGCAAACATGTATGAAATGGCTCCAATGGATGTAGATCTCAACTCTTGCTTGAATGAGATGGATCTTGATTTGAATGCTTGCTTGAATCATGAAATCCTACATCACAAATGTTAGCTCGAAAACAAACATAATGCATGATGACTTTGACATGGTGCTTGATACTTGAATGATGCTCTAAAACAATTGATAATCAACTCTCGAATGCTCTTGAATTCTCTTGTAAACTTTAATTTTCTATTAGGATGCTTGTTCAACTTGCTAGGTCTTGTTAAGAGAAAATGAGTGAAATAACCTTGTATTTATACTTGTTTATTGCAAATTTATTGAAATTACAACACTACAAATTGACATCAGATCTAGGAGAATAAAATCCATCCAAGAATTTTAATTTAATTTAGGTTTAAGCCACATTGGACTCATAAGCTAGTTGTGGCATATGAGTCCCATTAGGCTAGGCTTTGGGACACATTTTTCAAGAAATGCTTAGATTGATGTGAAGTCCAGATTGAGGCCCTGAAACTTAGGTGGGACTCATACGCCCAATGTGGCGTATGAGTCCTAGATCAATAAATATAGGCCATACAATCCAAAAACACATGAATTATGATAGGATGTTTGTAAATGTCGGGATTATCCTTGGAAATATGCATTAATTAAGTCTTATGGATGCAAAATCAGGCCAATTAAGGCATAAAGAAGCCCAATTTATTAAAAAAAACCATAGAGTAGTGTGAAAGTGTAAATGTACACTTTACAACATCCTAAATAAGGCACAACTAGGTTTATTTAGTTTACAAGGGCCCAAGACTTAATGTGAATGTGTTAAACATATTACAACACTAAATCAAGGCAACATTAGGCTCAATTTAATAGGGAGGGCCCAAACAAGTGTGAAAATATAGAGGGATATATTTTTTGTCATTACACAAACATTTATTGGTTATACAAAAAAAGGAGAAAACCATTATTATGCCATATCTAGTATAATCTAGACACAACTGCATCTATCCCAAAACTTTTTTATTTATACTTCTTGGCATTTTGAGTCATTTTCATTTTCTACATTAGGATGTGATGAAAACTCCATGCTTTAAGTTTTGTACCTCACCAAAGGTTTATGGAATTTGTTATTCTGGTCTATGTGGTCTTCTACTTGGGTTTTTCTTTATCAACCTTCAAACCAAGAACATTTTCTTCACCTTCCTTTATCATTTCAAACATTTTCTCTCTATAACATAGTTCAATTATCTATTTTCTTGGGTTATTTTTAGTAAAAAACATCTCTAGACTTAATTAAATTAATTTTAGTTTAGATTTCCATGTTTCTTTCTTCAATGGAAGTAAGCTAATTTTTAGTTTAACTAATAAACATTAGTAAATTATAAAAGGATACATATTCCATTTTTCATAATATAGGGGCTTAGTAGTAGATATTGTTAGATGGTTGGATTGAAAAGGGAGATCTCACATAAATTTATATGAAATATTAGGAAGAAAACATATTATATGCAAGAGATTATCTAAAATTAAAGGGAGAGTGAGAGATCTAAAGAGGGTTAAGACTACTTTTGTAAAGATCGTTGGTGAGATGACCATTGGAGAAATGTACTAATGTGAGTTTTAAAAGATTCTAGATGGAATTAAGTTTCAAATTTGAATTAGATACTCTCTTGCATATAATATGTTTCTATAAGGTTATAGGTCCATTAGTATGGGTGCACTAGTGTCTTGAAGGATAAAGAACAATAAAGAATAGGGGATGGTTTGGTAAACACATAGTCAAAGTTGGTTTTCTTAGCACACTTGCTGATTCATAAGTGGACTAGGTTTTGTTGAACAAGATGGGTCAAGCTACAAGATGTCTATAGAAAATTGTAGGAAAATCACAACAAGGTGGAAGAACACCTACAACAAGCTAATAGCCACTCACATCAAGGTGTAAGTCACCTATAACAACTTTCCAAGTCTTTTTGGTGCTCCACCTTCACCTGCAATGGATCTGCCATAAATGTGTATTTTACTACCAAGTCACTTGCAACAATATAAGTAACAAGAATCACTCTAGCCATTTGTACTATCAATTACCAATAGAAATAAACATAACATCTCAAGGTATTGCTTGTAGAAATGTTGTAGGAGTGTTCCCCAGGATTTTTGAAGCCTATAACAATATTATAGGTATGGTAGAATGAAAAAGGGTACATGGTCTTATGGTTTGGTATTGACTATTAGGGATGGAATGACAAGAAGAATTGTATAGTTGATGGAAATAAAGAGGATGACTTGGTCAAAGAAAAAATTGAAGAGACAATTATTGCCCTAATAGCAATTCACATCCTTCATTAGAAACATTAGTATGTGGTGATAGTTTCTTGGATAATAGTAGCATTAAGAGCATAGGTCACTCTTCCTAGAGTTTTTTTCCAATTTTAGGGTTTTTGTAGAGTTAACTTATGCTACATGTTTTGTGTGACAATTTTTTTCGTATTTGAGATGTTTGCTATTTTAATCCTTTAGTGCACATACATCATAGGCAACTATTATGTGTGGATAAATGCATGCAAAGGTAGTTGAGAGCATCTCATATTTAGTTCTATATGAGATTTACTAGAGTGAAATGTAGTTGCCTCAAGTTTATGGATCAAGTGGGTCATGTGTAGAGGAGCCAAATGGCTAGCTAGGAAAAATGACCACTATTGAAACTAACAAAATGATGGCCAAAATGTTCACTTGAAACATGATAATTGTTACCCCATATTTTGAAATTTGGAAATATGCAAATGGTTGTGCATAATAATGGACAATTTCCATCAATGGTAAACCAACATTGTCTAAGAAACTATCACCACAAATTGACACCACTAAAGAAAGATGTAAATTATTGTCAAGGAAATAATTGCCTCTACAACTTTCTCTTTGCACATCATCATCTTTTTTTTCGCCAACTATACAATTCCATTTGATATTTTATCCCTTGTTGGACAATGCCAAACCACTCAACAACATACCTTGTTTCTTTTAGCCACACCTACTATTGAAAATGAAGGTATTATTATAGCTTTAAGCTTGCAAAACTATTATATTGTAGATCTAATTAAGTGTTATTTGTTACAAATTCTTTGTATGCGATTATCTGTTTAGATTCATTATTACCAATTGTAGAAGTAGACAAAAGATAGTAGAAGAATAAGACTAGAAGATAGAAGTGACACAACATATATCGTGGAGAAAACCTTTCGGGAAAAAAATCCACCACTAGAATCAATAGTGCTTGTATTATTTAACCTTTGAATGAGATTACAATAACATTGTATCAATCCTTTCTTGAGATGATTCTTTTTCTTTCAACAATTCTTCACAACCTAAAATAAACTCTCATGTTTCCAAGCATGAATCCACACATCCTGTGCCATGCTTCACAAAACTACTCTCTTAGCACTCTCTTCAACAAGTGCTGCAATAAATAGACAATTGTGAACATTGTAAACTCCAAAGAGTTGAAAATTACAAGAGGATAAAGATCCTCACAAATATCTATGCCATTCTTGTCCAAGTAGAGTTCTTCCATGAAAAACAATGTCAAACCAAGTCCTTCATCAATTTGGGCATCCCAAACTGAAGTTTTAACTCAACATTGATTACAAAGATATATTCCAAGCTTCTCCTCAAAGTTGGTGCCCAAGAATGGGCCCCACTTAATTGAACCTTGTAAATATATTCTCATGCAAAGGTGTTAACTCCAAGATCTCAACTTGGACACCCAAGGTGGGTCCAAGTTAATCTTTATTAATTGAAACATATCTCTCCATCAATTCATGCAAACATGATGCATGATTGATCATCCACACTTAACTGAATGTAGCCACCTGTTATCTGTCATGCAACTCAAGTCATTAGAATGCAACTAAAGTCAACTGAAGTCAACTAACATGCAACTCAAACTAACTACATGCAACTGAAGATAACTAAACCATAACTAAACTGAACTAAACTACACTAAACTAAACTCCACTCATGCAAATATCAATTCCTAACTTCTAGGATCTTTACATTCATTACTGAAGTGTTATCTTTCTCCAAACATATAACTGAAATCAAGGTGGCTTCCACCTTCCATGTGGGTGCCCCATGTGCTCCTATTTTGTAGGAGCTCTTCTTGGAAGGCCTCACATGTTCCTATCATTTAGGAATAATTACAAATGTCAATTTACATGTTAATTTCATTCAAATTTAATCTCTTACTAATCCTAGAACACTTTCCAAGGACTTAGGAGATACATGAAATATGTTTAGGATTGCAATTAAATGGCATCCTAGGAAACATGAAATTTGTTTAGGATTGCAATTCCTAACTTCTAGGATCTTTACATGCATTACTAAAGTGTTATCTTTCCTCCAAACTGTTAACTTAACTCAAGGTGGGTTCCGCCTTCCATGTGGGCACCCCATGTGCTTCTATTTTGTAGGAGCTCTTCTTGGGTGTCCCCACATTCAAAGTTGGTAGAGGTGCTAATTGTTACCTTTTACTTCTATAACTGTTGGCGTAACAATTAGCAGCAATAACACAAAAGTAAAAAATGTTGAAAATAGAGGTAATTATTGTAGCTTAATACTTTGTAAACCTATGATAAAGTAGATCTAATTAAGTGTTCTTTGTTACAATTTTTTTGTATGTTATTATCCTTTTAGATTCATTATTACCAATTGTGGAAGTAGATAGAAGATTGTGGAAGAATAAGACCAGAAGAAAGAAGTTACACAACATATACCATAGAGAAACCCTTTCAGGAAAAAACTCCACCAAGAATCAATGTATTATTTAATCTCAAAATAAGATTACAATAATTCCAATCCTTACTTGAGATGCTTCTTTTTCCTTCAACAATTCTTCTTCGCAACCTGCAATAAAATCTAATAAAACTCTCTTCAACTTGATGCAATATATAGACAATAATGAGCCTTGTAAACTCCAAAGAGTTTACAATTACAAAGCACAAAGCTTATCTCACAAAACCTATGCCTATTCTTTGCAAGTAGAGTTCTCTGAGGTGAAAAACAATGTCAAACCAAGTCCTTCATCAATTTGGGAATGCCAAACTAAATTCATAACTCAACGTTGATTCTGAAGATCTCTTGTAAGGTTATCCTCAAAGTTGGCACCCAAGAATGGGCCCACTTAACTCAGCCTTATAAAATATCTTATCATGCACAAGTGTTAACTCCAAAATGCCAACTTGGGCGCCCAAGGTGGGTCCAATTCAATCTTTTTCTCCATCAATTCATGCAAATAGGATGCATGATTGATCATCCCCACTTAACTAAATGTGTCACCTATTATATATCATGCAACTCAAGTCATTAGTCATGCATTCCAAGTCAATTGAAGTCAACTAGCATTCAACTAAAACTAACTACATGCAATTGAAGATAACTGAACCATAACTGAATTGAATTGAGCTGAACTCTACTCATGTAAATATCAATTCCTAACTTCTAGGATCTTTACATGCATTATTGAAGTGTTATCTTTCCTCCAAACAGTTAACTTAACTCAAGGTGGGTTCCACCTTCCATGTGGGTGCCCCATGTGCTCCTATTTTGTAGGAGCTCTTCTTGGGTGTCCCCACATGTTCCTATCAATTAGAAAGAGATTAAATTCAAATGAAATAAACATGTAAATTGACATTTGTAATTAATTTTAAATGATAGGAACATGTGGGGACGTGCAAGAAGAGCTCCTAATTTTTTTTTTCCCACATGGGTACCTCCACGACAAGGGTGGGTGAGTACCTAGCATAAAAAGTGGAAATACTTTTCATATAAATTTTAGACTTATGTAAGATTGATGTAGATATAATGAATATTTTAAGATGATTAATATTTGTTATTGTAATATAGTTGAAAGTGTAGTTGATAGAAATTAGTCAATATTGAGTGATTTATTTATCATTTATATAAAATTTTATAATACAAAGTCTTAAAAATAAAATTTTAGCAATTGAATTAGTTAAGTAATTATAAAGTTTTGTTTCACAAATTTTAATTTTTATATTTGAAGAATAAATGTTGACATTGCAAGAAAAAAAGTTTAGTTGGGATAAAATAACATTTGTTTATATTGTTGTATAAGTAGCATGTTAGAATGTGGAAGTAAACTCAAGTGTTGTTTTCTTAGATATATGTTCAAGAAATTTGCATTTGTATATTTCAAGAAACATTATTAACAACATTGGAAGGAAATAACTACTTTCAATTAGTTAGTAGCAATGAAAATTTATATTTGTTTACAACGTTGTTATTGTAGGCCTTGATGAATTAATCCATCCGCAAGGTGATATTGTTGTGATCTAGAGTAAAGTCACCTTCCACTTAAAAATTATGGGTTTCATATTAACTAGTATTTGCCATTGTAAAAAAAATGGAAGCAAAAATAATATTAAGTGTTTTGATAGGTAGTCAATGTTGTTGCAATACAATTTTTGTATTGAATAAAGTAGAATTACAAAAGAGAAGGGGCATTCAAGTAGATTTTAGAAATATTTTCTAAGTTACAACTCTCCTCTCTTACTCTTACTAGTTATCTCTCTTGGATGCAACAAAATAATCCATTACTACAATAGGAAAGCTCCATTTCTAAATCTTATTTAGAAAAATTGAAGTTAAGGTTTCATCGTGGGAATTTTCAACACCTTCTTCTCTCTTCTCCTCCATTGATGAATGGTAATATCCTTCAGGTTTCATTCTTGTTGTGTTATATTACACATGTTTCTCATTATATGTGATTTTCTTCTCATTTCTTGGAAAATGCTTTAGTGTTTTCTCACTTCCTATTATCTTGTTTCATTTTATACACATTGTAACATCGTAAATTGTCACCCTTGACAATTTCAAACTAGATTTTTCTCCCTCCTAAGTGCATGGACTAATTGTACATCTAATGTCCTAAATTATGTATTTAATCGCCCATTTGGACATTTATCAAGAAAACCCATTTACAAAACCAATGCAAACATTTAATATTTTTCTCCTGACACTTTACACCATGCAAAATAAGGTTGGGATAAAGTTTCCCTAGAGGTGACTTGGTCCCCCTATTTGGCTCCAATTTTTAATATGTCAAAGTTGACACTTTATTATTTGAATTTCAAATGTCAAATGTCGGCTATTGTGTTAGGAATATTAAATTTAACCCACAATCTTAATCCATTTCCTACATAACCCATTAGAGATAAAAATTCATGCAAGTAACCACAATGCATAGATCAAATAGACAAGCCACAAGATAACACAAGATATACCCTGGGAAAACCCTCAAGAGGGAAAAACCCAACCTCGAAAAGCATTCATACTCCATATTATTCAACAATCAACCAATACAAGAGTTACAATGAATAACTCTAAAGCATCAAGTCCTCTAATGCACTCTCATGTGTCCAAGCATGAATCCACACATCCCATGCCATGCTTCACATATGCACTCCTCAGAAAGACTCAATAATGACAACCCACTCTCACAACCAACCTTAATCACTAAACATGTGTTTGCTTTTATAGACTCAAGCTCACACAAATACAACTAGTGGTAAGATAAAACCACACACCACAAAACCATGTGAATACAAAACCACTAACCACTTAAATTTAATATTGGGTACTAATGAATTGTCGATTTTTGGCTCTTAGGACTTCTCTTACTCTTCTAGGGGTTTTCACCTAAAAGGAGAGAATTAGGCCAAAAATGCTATAGGGTTCATTCAAATTATGTTATGTATGATATTATTTAAGCTAGATGATGTAAACTAAATGCTATTAACTAATTTAAATGACTGAATATGAATGCAAAACTAAGATCTATGCTATGTTTGGAAACACAGTGTTGTTTGTAAAGAAGCTTTAAAGAATGAATAAAAATGCAAATTAAACTAAACAGAAGACTATTTATCAGAA
This sequence comes from Sequoia sempervirens, assembly GCA_007258455.2. NCBI lineage: Eukaryota > Viridiplantae > Streptophyta > Pinopsida > Cupressales > Cupressaceae > Sequoia > Sequoia sempervirens. The sequence continues at coordinate 11,271 of VDFB02056127.1, forward strand.
TGAGTGCACCTGGAAAACTGGAGAAGATTGGAAAACAATCTGGAAACTGATGAAACTTGAACTTGAGTTGACTGGGACTCATTCACTGGGACTCATTCACCACCTTGGGTGAATCAGTCCCAAATCAGGACTTTTCTGCACATAAGCTATTTTCTGATAGTCGGGGACCTAGATCTGCATCTGACTCAAATACAAACCTTAGGAGGGACTCATTCACCATGCATGGTGAATCAATCCACTTTCTAATTTTTGCAATCTCAAAGTTATGTCAACTTCGGATCTTAGAAAATTCCTACAAAACAACTTAAAATTGTTTGTCTAATGGGGGGTTTTCCTTGGTCAAACCCCTATTTGGGTAATTAAACCTTATATGGAGAAAAATATGCATAAGCCCTAGCCTCAGATGTATTAAAGACTAGGAAAGTCTGAATCATAACAAAAAACCCTATTTTATTGATCTAGAATAAGATATGCAAAGATGAGTTGTGTGATGCAAGATCTCAAACCTTAGAAACTTTGAAACACATGCAAAATAGGAATGAAATGACATGCAAGTGATGAACAAACAAATGCAAACCTTATTATGAAGATAGAGTGAAAATGGAAGATGGAATCAATAGGAAATCAAGTCCTTAGGAATGATTTAGTGGCTAGTTGCACCTCTTTACCCTAGATTTCTTCATGATTCACCATAGGAATCCATCATCAACCCTTTGCAGTGTTGATCTTTGATCCAAGAAGTGAGCTTCAAGACTTGCAAAAACCCTAGTTTGCTGCCCTAAAACTTCAACTTTACTCATAAAACTTGTTGTAGAAGACTTGATTTTTTGAATTGATTTTGTGAAATGACTAAAAGATGTGAAAAATGAATAAAAATGAGTATTTATAAGCAATAATACCTTATTTTCCAATTAATTAGACCTAAGAGGTTGACATTCATCAGAAATTAAAGTTAAATTGATTAAATTTCTGCTTAAATTTGAACTTTCCCTCAAAGGGGACTCATTCGCCACCCTTGGCGAATGGGTCCCAATAGAGGGGACTCATTTTCCCAAGGTGGAAAATGGGTCCCACTACTGCTATTTGAAGGTGGGTTTTTTAGGTATGAGATAATTCAATGATGTTTGTCAGGTTTTATGTAATTTCTCAGGTAAAACGAGCCTCTAGATCAAAATTAATGGGTCTAAGGGGCCTATAAATGTTGTTTTGAAGGGTAAATGATGTAAAGGAACTCAAAATTAGGTCCAATTATGCATGAAATTGTCTATTTTCTCAAGAGGGTCCAATTTTCTACGACACAACTAAGACTTCACTTTATTTAATATTTCCTCAATATTAAATTATTATCACATGTCTCCCACACATTAAATAATAATACAATATTACAATACAACATCAAGTGGTCCCAAAATAATTACCTAGTGTGATTAACAACACCACCAAGGTGCATCACAACTAAATAATTATTTAATTACAACATTATAATAAAACAATTTATGCAATGGTGTACAACACCATATCCCAACATTCTCCCACTTGTTGTATACATCGCATAAGGGATAAATACATGAAATACATCATCATAGCCATACATGAAACCACATGAATCTCCACAATGCTATCGTGCTCCATCAAGATACCTGCAAATAAGAACAAAGTGACCACCATCTCAAGCAAGAACTCTGCTCATCCTCCAATGTACCACCTATGGAAGAAAAGGAACATGCCAAGGTGAAAGTGCACCAAACCAATGAACACAAGCATCAAATCCAAGTGATAAAAAATTCTCTAACCAAGATGTTGTCAACTGAAAAACCCACATGATAAAAAATGGCATCCACAACACATGCTAATACATCCAACCATCCATACCTCCAAGGTATCAATACATCACTAAAATCATGTCAAGAACATATGCAACACATAAACCACAATCAAAAGCTCCTTGTATCAAACTTGTCAATGAAGAACATACATATCCAAGAACTCCCACTGCATAGGTAATGTCAAAACATATCAATTCTACCAATCAACACTATATCAAGGTGTGATAAGTAAATCAAAGCATGAAGTACCAAGAACAATAATAGTGATCCAAACGTACAAACCAAAGAGTTGCATAATCTCTCACAACATGTTGCCACCATCCTCTCAAAAAACATGAACATCCAAGAAGGAACCATGAAGAGAGAAACCTGTAAACCATAATGTCCTCCTACCAACACCTCAAAAGTGTATTGTTGTGTCAAGTATGATCTCCTAACAACCCCAAATGAAAATCCTCAACAACATATGAATCAATGTGACAATGCCAACATGGTTTTAAGCTTCTCTAATGAAGAAGATCAAACTCAAAGTAACCATCTCCTAACAATCCTCATCAAAGAATGATATCATAAACTCAAATGCATGAGGAGATAACCATGCCATAACATCCCTCAAACTAAATCCTACAAAACTAACTATCCATAGCTCAAGATCCATATCTATGAAAGATAAAGCATATACACTCATGTTAAAGAATCCTCAAATGAGTATCCAGGTAAAATCTCCTCGATCTTCCTACTAAAACATCCAAAGAGTAACTATCTCAAGAAAATGTCTCTAATCACAAGAGAACTCCAACCATCACCTACATCTCTAATTATCCATGAGCACCTGCAACTGATCAATACATTCCAAAGTCCAAATGCAACATAGTACCATCATGAAGTAATCAAGAAAATGATCAATGTACCAAATACAAAGAGAACTACCATGATCAATGTCAAAGCTCCAACCATAGAATCAAGAACCTATCATGACGACATGATCTAACCATCTTCTCTTAGGAGATCACATGCACCAAAACATATATGCTGGTCACAAGAGGACAAGTACCATGCCAAAATCTAATCTATAATCAAGAGTATATCATGAAATCATAACAAATACACTCTAAACCAAGAAATCATATCTCCAATCACATGAAGATAACCATCACCAATGATGCATTCATGTCACTACCAACAACTTCGATTGAACCGTGATACGAGCTACACATGGCATCATGACTACCATATCCTCCATGAAGATCATCCAACTCTACACACACTCAACTACAATGTGAGTAACATACAAGTAAACCAAAATATTCAAGCCAAGAAGATACATACAACTGCCATCAAAACATCACAAACCAAACCAATCCAACACCGCCAAGTCATCACTGTCAAAAGATACCACTAAAGGTGTATAACCAATGAATGTAACAAGCTATCATTACATCGTGATCAAAACACATGATCCAAGTCCCATGAAATGAATAATCAAGTACTCAAATCATCGATCCTCTCAATCTCGAAACAACATACCAATGCACAAATGACCACAAACAAGGCCAACTAATATCTGCAACAACAAAGAATCAAACCTGGTGGATATAGTCAGTCCACATTTGAGTCATTCAACTACAACCCAATAGGTTGTACACACCTACAAGTTGCATAACTCATAGATCCAAACCAATGAAACATGCAAACTTATCATCATATTAGTAACCTACAAACTGAGATATAAAAGAGATAATCCTGTAAAAATCAAGACTCAAACACCAAATGAACCACATATCTAATTTTCCAACCATGTCCACAAATGAGTAATCATAGTCAAGGAACCAAATAAGCATCAAGAAGATAATAGCAATATCCTAACGTCAAACCATTTCACCACCAAAGAACCACATACATTATCATGTCATGCCAATGCATCAAATGTACTTGCATACCCATGAAATAATAACCATAGCCATCGCTATACCTACACCCAACTATCACCCATATGAAACTCCAAGTCTTAAACCATGTCCAACCATGCCCTCAAAATTGAAGATAATCTATGTACCTATCACCATCAAATTCCAACTCTAAAAAAGACCTATAAACCTGTATCTAGAAGCACCAATCTGATAATCAGTTATATCATCATAAATAACATATAAAAACATGTACTCTATCAAGTTTTTCCTCTTGACTAATTTGAATGCTCACACAATCACACCCAAAATCTCAAGCTCCTACAAGTGATCAAACAAGTACCAAACTCATCCTTCTCCTCAAATTGATAAAAATATGCACCACTATGACTCAATTATTTTGTTTATCTAGTCTCTAATTGTCAAGTCATGATAGTCGATGGGAAACAACTATATTGTGGTGGTAAATTCCATCATATAAAACTCTCAATGGGAAAATTCTCAACTAGATTAAAAAATGTTTGATATCCCTATTAGGGGAGTGGATGTAGTTTTAGGTGTGCAATGGCTTAAAAATTAGGAACATTATCTTTCAATTTTCAAGACTTATCCATGGATTTTAGGATACATGGGAAAAAGTATAAAATTTTGGGAATAAAATCACCACCAAGTGAAATCATTAGCTCTCATAGGATGGATAAATTACTAAAGAAATTTTCTTATAATATAGGGGTACAATTACATTTTATAGAATCAAAAGATACGATTACTCAAAAAAAACCAAAAAATCAAGAGATTATTCAACACCTTCAACAAGTATTTCAGGAATCCAATGATGTACCTCTAATTGGATACATCGAATTAATACAAAGAAGAATTTTTCATCCCCAAAAAAACTCCTTTATCTCCTATGCTAATTCTTAACAAAAGGCATGATTCATGGAGAATGTGTTCACATTGCAAGAAACTAAACTAAATCACTCATAAAGATAAGTTTCATATTCCTATTGCTAATGAATTAGAAGAAAATAAAATCTATACAAAACAATCCAAATGTGTCTTAAGGGTGAAACAAGTAGAATACTCAATACACTAGTTGATGAGCTCAATTAATGGCTCAATTTTGATAGGGTTCATTATATATATTTGATGTTGCTATCATAGACTTTGACACTTGGTTGTTGATATTTTCCTTAAAACCATAGACCTTGGGCATAAGTTTAACCTTGTGCCTTTTAATGACATTATCATGCTATGTGAATTATCTATGTTGATTTTACAAGTGGTTGAATGAATGTTTCTAAGGTAATTATATATATGTAGTTGTTTGTGTGTGCTAATGTTATTATGCAGGTTTCCACTAAAAATGTTGATGTCAACGAAGCCTTCCAAGTGCAAGAACCTCTTGCTAGCTGGTCAATTACCAAGAAAGTCAAGAAGATGATCATTAAGAGGTCAAAGGAGGGAAAAATCTCATGAAGGGAAATGCCTAATTTGAATAAAAGAATGTAACTACCTTTTTAATGGTCATATTCATTTGTTGAGAAAATATAGGATGTGCATTGTGCTAGATTGTCATTGGAGCAAGTCTACTTTGACCAATTTAGCACATGCATAACTTCCTCCATCTTTTTCTATGGTTTCAATAAGTGGAATCCTCCTATTTTGATGGAGTTGACTGCCTAGGTAGTTAGGGTTAATCAGTAGTTTTTCTCTCTATAAATAATGGTAATGCCCCTTTTCATAAGGTTGGGAATTTTGAGATTGTACTTGCATTTTCCAATTTTAGTAATACAGTCATGTATCGCTGAGATGTTGTAATCATGTTTTCAAGAAATAATATGATATTGTGAGTTGTTGCATTTGAGTTAGCTTAAGGGAGGCTCACTCAAGGGGGCCCAATTGGTGAGAATTCCACCTATTTAGTTTAGAAGTTATTCTTTGTTCAATAGTTAGTTTCAGTTTCAACAACTGTCTATTCCTGTAGCCACTGAAATTCTGTTATGTGATTGTTCTTGCAACCAAGGTAGACATAGTAGTTTCCTATTTGTTTGTTGTTCCATTTCTATCATTCATTTTTAGTCCAGTTGTTAATGTTTAGTGGAAATGTTGATTTATGCTCAATGTTTAAGTTGACTTCTTTCCAACATTTCATTTCCAATATTGTTTCTTTCCTAGTTTATGGTTGATTACAATGGAGTCGTAGTGCACATACAATGCTGACCCATTTCAAGTTTACGTCCCTGCGTTGATAATGAAATGCACCTTCATGATGAGTAAGATAGCTACTTAGTGAAGATTTCCAATATCTAAGTCACATCTCTAAGGGATTAGTTATTAAACCATTAGAGGAGGCCAACATTTTTGGCATCCTTGTTGGGGATGGTGTCAAAATAGAAAGTTCTTTGGAGTCATTGATAGTTTTTTTTTTTGGTAGCATTTCTGCAATTCGTTCTTAGCATACCCCTTCATTTAGGAGAGTAATGAGCTGCTATTCTTTCACCAATTATTTGTGTGAGCTGGCTGATACTGAGTTGATACTGCATGCATAGAGGAAGGAGAAGAGATGTTTATGGAAGATTCCTTCCTAATGACCCTAATCCATTTCAGCTAGAAGAGCTTCAAAATATGCCAAGAGATGAAGAAGAAGAGGACCATCCTTTTGTTGATGCATTTCCCAATTTGACCAGTTATAACACTTCCTCTGAAGACCAAAATATGATTGAAAACCCATTTTCTTTGGAACTCCATCAAGTAGGCATGGGTGATGCAAACTGAAATAGAACCAACCAACCATCTTTTCCATTCCTTATTGCTCATTCTAATTTAGTTGATAATCTCAAGAACATCCCTGCTTCGGTCCTTCCTAAGTTCTTTGGGCTTGTCACAAAAGACCCTGATACTTTCTTGTTTGAGTTTGATATCCTCTGCAGAAGCTATGACTATACCACTGATGCTCATAGGCTTAAGTTGTTTCCTACCACCTTGAAAGAAGTTGCATTAAGATGGTTTACGAACTTAGGAAGGAATACTGTAGAGACTTGGGATGACATGAATTTTTTTTCTTGAGAAGTACAAAGAGTATTGTAGGGGCAGTGATATGAGAGGAGATGGCATCTTTAGGATGCAACATAAGGAAGATGAGAGTTTGGAGGACTACATTTCAAGGTTTTTGTTTTTCCTACAAAAATCTCCACATCATACACTCAATGAAGAGTCTTAAAAGCTACTCTTCCTTAGAGGAATTAATGAAAGTTGCATTGATGCTTTGGACCTAATGGGAGGAGGAGATATCACCCAAGTTCCTTGGGATGATAAGAAGATAGGTAAGAACTATTCGAGGGCAGCTTCAAAGAAAGGAAGAGGTTACCAATCCTCTATGGGTAAATCATCCACCAGTGGAGTTTAAAGGATGGAGATTACTCACTTGTTGGTAGACTTCAAAAAAGACACCATAAATAATTTGGCTACTCAGCTAGATAGACTTCAAGCAAAGAAGAAACATGAGGAGGTAGAAGCAATGTTAGCAAAATATTTCCCTCATTGCAAACAAAAGGACTATAGATGCAAAAATGGTAGCTAACATTGATAGCAAGTAGATACCACCTAAGTTCAAGCCAATCCAGGTTGATGATGATCAATTCTACTACACTTCACAATGGAGACCGTGGGCTCCAAGACAAGGTATGCCACTAGATCCATTATCTTTTGTAGGGATTTATTTCAACTCTTATGCATATGGTAATCAATGGAAACCCCCATATCCATCCAACTATGGAGGATATCCACCTTAGCCTTGGAACAACCCTCCAAACACTTGGAATAATCACCAAAACTCTTCACCCTAGTGGCAACAATCTCAGGGGAATTGGTAGCAATTCTAGGGGAATTGGTAGCCACCTCCAAGAAACTGGCAGAAGACATCCCAATGGAGGGGAGGATAGCAATGGAAAAACGAAAAAACTAGCTACATGCAACCACCTTCTCAGCCTCATCAACATGCTATTATGCCTCCTCCTACTAGCTCAAGTTGAAGCACACCTAGACCTACTCAATTACCAGATCAACCCACACCTAACCTAACAATTAGAAGTTGTTAAACAAAAGGAAGAGAAGGAGGAAACAACCTTTGAAATTTTAGATTAGTTGAAACATATGTGTGTCAAGATACCTTTATTTCAGGCCATAAAATATGTCCCTATATATGGAAAATCAATCAAGGAAGAATGCTTTAAAAATATAGGGAGGAAAAAGAAAGACCCCACTACATTTCATGTGGTAGGACAATTAGTAGATATCATGCTTGGGAAAGTGATTGCTCCCAAATACAATGATGTAGGTAGTCTTGTGGTAGGAGTTTTTTATAAATGGTATCCAAATAAATAATGCTCGGATTGACTTGGGAGCAGCAATAAATGTGATGACTAAGGATATCCTGCAACAACCAAATGTTGCAAACATGAGACCTACTCCTACTATCCTGCAACTTGCTAATAGTTCCACTATTAAACCTAATGGTATAGTAGAGGACCTGGTGGTAACCCTAGAATCTTGGTAGTACCCAAAATTTTTTATGATCCTTTCTCCTAAAGCTACACTAGGTGGGTATCCCATTATTCTAGGAAGGCCATGGTTAGCAACAACAAATGATTACATTGGATGCTGGTCAGGGGACATGACTATTTCTGATGGGAAAAGCACCAAAATATTTTTCTCTACCCTTTTGCTCAACCATCCCATGATATGGATAACCCCATATGGCCACATGTTGGGGAAGAGGCTGAGGAAGTCAATTCAGTGGTACAACTCATGATGTTAGGCATAAGTTCTTTCATGCAGCTTCAGGAAGAAGATGAAGTATTTTCCAACATAATTCAAAACCATTGTGAGGTGCATGAAGCATCATCCTCTCATGCATCTAGTTTTGTTGGTCCAGTGAAGACACTTTTTCCCTCTCTTCCTGTAGCTAAACTTCCTACAACAACTGATATGCTTCATACATTACTGCCACATGAACTAAAAATGTCGACCATTCATGAAACAACTATGATTGAGTTAACCACACAAGTGCAAGTGTCAAAAGGGAAATATCTGAATATTAACAACAAGTTGAGTCAAGAGAAACAGTTGTCCTTGAAAAACCTGTTGAGGACCCACCAGCATGCATTTGCATGGGACTACCATGAAATGAAGGGATTGGACCCAAAACTCTATACTTATAGGATATATATCAGAGATTACTGCACTCCAGTAAGGAAGCCACAAAGGAGAATCAATCCTGCATTGAGGGAGATTGTCAAAGGGGAATTGTAGAAGTTATTAGATGCATGACTTATCTACCCTATCTTAGATAGCCAATGGGTGTCTCCATTGGTGATTGTGCCCAAAAAGTTAGGAAAATTGAGAGTTTGTGTTGACTACAAAGAGCTAAAATCTATCACTAAAAAGGATCATTTTCCCCTTTCTTTCATAGACCAAGTACTGGATTCACTTGCAGGAAGGCAATACTTTTCTTTTCTAGATGGATTCAGTGGTTATAATCAGATACAAATTGCACCTGAGGATCAATAGAAGACAACCTTTACCTATCCTTGGGTGACCTATTCCTACTTAGTGCTTCCATTTGGTTTGTGTAATGCACCTTTAACTTTTCAAAGAGCAGTCATCAATATATTTTCAGAAATCTCACATGATTGCATGGAGATCTATATGGATGATTTTACTACCTATGGTGCTGATTTTACAAAAGTATTGGAAAATATAAGGAAAGCCTTACAGAGATGTGAAGACAATAATTTGTCTTTAAACAATGAGAAATGCTTCATGATGATACAAGAAGTAGTCCTTCGACACTACATCTCTCACAAAGGAATCCAAGTAGATCTTTCCAAGATTGAGGTGATTACCAATATGCCTATCCCTGCAAAGAAAAAAGATGTTAGAAGTTTCTTGGGACATGTAGGATACTATAGGTGCTTCATCAAATATTTTAGTAAAATGGAAACACCATTGTACAATCTTCTAACTAAAGATGCTGAATTCTAGTGGACAGAGGACTGTGGCAAAGCATTCTATGATTTGAAAGCATCTTTAACCCATGCTCCTGTACTCAAAGGCCCTAATTGGGAGCTTCCTTTTCATATTCATACAAACACATGAGACTATGGTATAGGAGCTATCTTGGGGCAGAAAGAAGGAGAAATTGAGAATGCAATCTATGTTGTCAGTAAAAACCTCCAGGGGGTTAAGTTCAATTATACAATGACAAAGAAGGAAATGTTGGCAGTCATCTATGACCTTAACAAATTCAGGAACTACATAACAGGCTATCATATCTTTGTGCATACTGACCATGCAACCATTAGATACCTCATGAATAAGCCCCTAATTTCAGGAAGGCTAGCAAGATGGTTGTTGCTGATGCAGGAGTTTGACATTATCATTGTTGATAAACAAGGGAAGGAAAATGTTGTAGCAGACTTTCTCTCCAGGTTGACTACATCAGAGGACACTCAAGTCATTGATGACTCTTTCCCTGATGAAAATTTGTTTTCCATAAGTGTGCATACACCCTGGTATGTTGACATAGCCAATTATTTGGTCACAGGGAGAGTTCATCCTCATTTCTCCCGAAAAGAGAGAAGGGTGCTCATTGAGAAAACTTTTCCTTTCTGATGGATTGCATGATGTTTGTTATACATTGGACCAAATCATGTCATGAGGATATGTGTGAGGGAATATGAGACACATGACATACTACATGCATGTCACAATAAACCCCGTGGAGGGCATTTTGCAGCAAAGAGGACAACAATGAAGATTCTTAACATAGGATATTACTAGCCCACACTTCATAAGGATGCAAGCAAGTATACTAGGAAGTGTGATAGATGTCAGAGGATGGGCCAACCGACTAAATCTGATGAGATGCCTCTTTATCCCTATGTAGTCATCACTCCATTTGACAAATGGGGGCTTGATTTTGTAGGCCCCACTAATCCTCCATCAAATGGAAAATCCTACATCTTGGTTTGCACTGACTATGTGACCAAGTGGGTTGAAGTTAAATCCATGAAGCATGCCAGAGATAATGATGTTACAAAATTCCTTTATGAGAAAATCTTCACTTGTTATGGGGTTCCAAGGGAGATAGTGACTAATCAAGGGGCTCAATTTACATCTATGATCAGGTGAAAATCCTTGTTCCTAAATGTGCAGCAACAACAAAAATGCAAGAAACAATGAAGAACACCTAACACCTCAAGATTGGGAAAAACATTGAACTTGAACAAAGAATATAGAATGAAATGATTATACCTTATCAAATTGTTCCTTGGATGGAAAATGAGATGAAAATACAAGATGGGATGCAAGATGAGCTTGAAAGTGTGATAATGGTGGATTCAAGTGCTATGATGAAGGAAAAATGTGAAAATTGGCTAAGTATGGTTTCAAATGGAAAAATGGTAAGAGTTTGGTATCAAAATGCAAAAGTCTTTAAATGAGAGAAAAGATGGGGTATTTATAGAAAAATTTGAATTCTCTAGAGAAATGGACGATTAAGATTGAGCCACCATGGCCAAGATGAAGGGCTATGGTGAGTTGAGGACTCACAAGTCCTCACATCTTGATACATGGAAGGTGAAGTGGCCAAGGATGTGATGAGGTGTAAGTGAGGTGGAAGAAGGACATGTGATGGAGGTTCTTGCAAGTACCTTGATGTAACCTCTCAATGATCACATAGGGAAGAGAAGATTCCTTGGAGCAATAAAAGTGAATTTTAAATTCACAATGATTGGGAGATCTTGTGTTCAAGACAAGGTTCCCAAAAAGAGAGGTGAGAAGTACCTTGGATAAAACAAGGTGCTTAAAAAGGTAAGTAATTACCCACATGTGACTTGATGTGACAAGTCAAAGATTCTAGAAGACTTTGGCACATGTGATGTGACAAGTCAAAGGTTCTAGAACTTGCATGGGGAAGAGAAGATTCCTTAGAGGAATAAAAGTGAATTAAAAATTCACATGGGGAAGAAAGGAGCCTTGGATGAATAAAAAGGAATTAAAAATTCCTTGGGGGATGGGGAGAGTTGACCAAGGTACTAATTAGGCTTAACTAATCAATAATTAGAGGATAATTAAGGGTTAATGAGGATTAGAAGCCAACTTGCAAAAGTTGGAGGATGTGACACTTCCTAATCAAGGATTAGGCATGTGAACATCCCTAATAAAGAGATTAGGAGATTGATTGAGATTAAGAAAATGATTTGACATGTGAGGAATTAAATAAATGTCATATTTATTTAATTCATTTGATGAAAGGGGGGATTGAAGAGTAAGGTATTTAATTATTTAACTAGATACCTTAGGGATTAGAAGAACTTTATAAGGTATTAATTAAATAATAGCGATATTACTTAATTAATGCAAATAAGAGGATGTTTAGACGAAAGGGGAAAAATTTGGACAAATGAAAGTGTCCAAAGTGTCCAAATTTGGATGTCTACATTTTTCCCCTCTTTGAGATGGTGTTACGAAGTAGCATCATTCCAAAGAATATTAAAATATAGAACCCAGAAGAAGATGGTCAGGTTGGAAAAGATGTCCCAGTCATTCAAAGGAGTGACTAGGAAGGAATGATGGGGGTGAAGATGAAGATTAGGGATGAAGGATGCCCCCTCAAGAGGACATGCGGGTTCAAGATAACATGGGTGTGATCTTGAAATGGATGAGATGATGAGAATGGAGATGAGGAAGATGATGCAAAGTGATGGGTAAGAAAGGATGAAAAGGCGGCAAGAGATGGGGAAGCATAAATGGATGCAAGGATGAAGGTGATGTTGCCCTAGTCAAGCTACAAGCCAAAGTGGGTTGATGATGGATGGAGTGCTGTCATTGAGGGGATGATATATCCCAAGACAACAAAAAAGAATAGGGAAGGATACATCCCGATGATGATGACAATGATGATGATTGGATCGAGGCTTGTAAGAAGGCTGGGGAAAAGACCAAGGATGTGACAAGATGATTTGTGCTAGATTGAATGGATGAGGATTGTATTGTCATGTGAGATGGATGAATGGAATAAAAATGATGGGGGACAAGATGCTTAGAATAACCAATCTATATTATTCTAAGAAAATTGAAGAAATGATGTAAGAGATTTGATGGATAGGGGAGGGAGATTGATGAAGGAGGAATGGATGGGGGGATTTTTGATAGCTAAGAGGATGAAATGGGAGATGAAATGCAATCCTAATTCAAATTTTCCATCTTTAGAGCATTGATTTTTGATATAGCATAAGACACAAGATGCCAGGGTATGAAGAACCAAGGCCTATTCATGTCTAATGCATAAAAAAAAAAACAACAGACAAGAAGGCTATTCCAACACCCCAAAGTCACGAAGACCTTGGTCGAGCAAGGCATTGGAATAACCACAAGCACAAAAGGATTCCCCAATGTAACACAAGACTGTAGGAGTCTTGTTGGGTACAATGCGGGACAACCGAGAAGACAACAACAAAGAAAAGATCAAGATATTCCCCTATGTTTACTAGTCAAAGCACACCATGATATGATGGATCAAGGCAACTATGACAAGTGATGATAGGGAGCTCAAATGATAAAAAAATCCAAAAGCATCAAAAGATTGCAATCAATTTCAAACATCCTTTGCCATATGATCAAGGGGATGGATGGGATTGATGAGGTCTATTAGGAAGGATGCATCCTATTGAGATCGATGATGGATACTAACTAAAAGATCGATATGACACAAGATATTCAAAACTGATTGGGTCTCATGATACAAGTGGATCTTGTTTGTTAAGAACCAGCTAGATAAGGGCATAGCTCGATGACACGACACGAGAGAGACAAGACACGAGACTGACACACCCTAAAGACCTAGGGGCTTAGTGGCCGATTGAAGATTAGCCTTGCCTATGTGAAAGTGCAGAGCCCTCATGGTTCGATAAAAGGTGGATGATTGAACATGGATAAAGGTGGATAGAGGATAATGAAGACCGTGATGGATGACCAAGACAGGACGGACAAAAGCCCTGGGGGTGGATCAAATGGTCGACCTTGCCTACGTGAAAGCGCAGGGGCAACGTAGTTCAACAAAAGGCCAAAGACAAATGATGGATAAAGGATGATGAGATGAAAATGATGGGACTAATATGATAAGACAAGATAGACCTGGTGGATTGGATTGGATGATAGCGATCAAAAAAAGCTCAGGGATGGGATAGTTATCCAAATCATCAAAATGAATTGGGGGGATGATATGATGGAGAGATGAATGATGAGAAAGGATAGGAGATTGAAAATATGTGCAAAAGAAGCAAAAGTGATAGTGATGGGATGAGGATAGGGACGAATGGATAAAGAGATAAGCATGGGGAGATGAGAGGGATTTTTTGGATGGATTGGATAGAGGGATAAGGATTTGGATGAGGAAAAGGTTACCAGATGGATAGATGAAAAGGGATGTTATGATGGATAGCAAGATGAGGAGGGTGAGATGGAAAGGATTGTTTGGATGAATGATATCTCCAAGGACTATGTCATAAAGGGAGATAAGTGCCCCCACTCTAAATATGTCATGTTTCATGAGGCAGGAGGGACACAAGATGAGTGGATGGGAAGATAAAGGAGATAACTAGAGGAGGATAGGGTGGGTGACTAAGGGAGTTTTCTGGATGAATGTAGGATGTCGAGATAAGGAAGGGAGACCGATGGTAGCATGACCGGTGGATAAAGAAGGTAGAGGATGCAGATAAGGATTATGATAGTGTATGGATGAGGGGAATGTATGTCAAGAGGTATCTGAAGTACGTTTCTTTGTTTTCCCCTATCTATATCAAGATCACAAGGAGAATTAAGGGATTGGGTTAAATAGGATATGATAGGTGGGATATGGAAGATATGTTAGATGGAGGAGAGGGGTGAAGGGGATGCAGATGATGGATGAAGGAGAGGAAGCTACCCCCAAGTTTGGAAGTAAGCTGGATGGGGGATTTACACATGATGCCTATTTGCCAGGTTTTCATCATGGTACTTATCCAAGGTGATTTTTTGCCAAGTTTTCACCATTGGACGGATTATTTCTCTTTACTATTTTATTTTTTTGATTTTGAATTTTTTTTGAATTTTTTGGATTTTTTGGATTTTTGGATAGAATGTGGATGGAAATGGGTAAGGATAGGGATGTGGATAAGTGGCTTTGGAAGACATGTGATAAGGATATGGATGAAGGACTCAAATATCAAATTCCATATGAAGTATTAAGAGCCCATGTTCGAAGCGACTGTTGTATGTTGGTACAACCTTATTAGGATAAATGGATTATGCAAGAGGATGAATTAGAGGGATTTGATGGAGAATATATGTGGGATAATAGATGGGATGATGGAAAGGGTATGGATAGAATGATGGGGTAGGTGTGTGATGGGGTGGTGAGTTCAAGACTAACATTGGCACATGTGGTGTTGTATGTGAAAGGATAGGAGGATTAATGGATTGAGAATGTGGGGATAATGGAGGAGATGGGATAGTGAATTTTGGGACATAAGGACCCAAAAAATATTTAGGATATGGAGGATGTGTATGATTGTCTTTCGGATTAGAAACTTTGGATGTTGTTATGGATGCTTCATTTGAAGGCATGACATCTTTTTTCTTTGGGATCCACATGGTTTTGATTTTTTCTTTGGTGGGCCTTTGTGGCCTATGGATTTGATTTGGATTCTGGATTTGATTTTTCTTTTTATCAACATGTCGCTTCAAGGGGACATGAGGAGCTTTAGATTCATGTGGATATTTAGATTTATGCATTTTCACATTAACATCCAAAGTGATTTTAGTAGCAATGGGATGGTTATGATGAGATGGATGATGTGGAGTGATGGAGGTAGGTTTATGGGGATTATGTGTAGATGGAGGATGTGTAGGTATGTGCCTTTGTTGATCCTGATTAGGGGACATGAGAGTGGGATGTTTATGATGGGTGACATGGATAGGTATTGGATGGATGAAAGGATGAATAGGACGAGATGGAGGAGGTGATTTTGGGATATAAGGGCCCAAAATTGATGTAGTACCTATGGGGTGCATGATGGGAGATGGAGGGACATAAGGACCCAAAATGGATGGAGTGGATGAAGGAGGAATATGGATGTTTGTTTTGAGGCGATATGATGAAGGAGGGGGGATGGAAACAAATGATCTGATGGAGCGATGGGAAGAGCCTACATTTCTTTTGGAATAGGTTTGTTGAAGACATCTAGAGGTTGTATCAACATCTTTAGATTGTAAGTCTTGGGAAATAGGTCCAAGACCTTGCATGCAGATTTTTTCTTTGGCCTGGATGGGCACTAAAATACCTTTCTCATGAAGGCTTAGACCTTTTCCTTGATAGTTCATGTTCCTAAGCATGTGATCCATGATAGGATTTTTGCTATTATGGAAGAATGATGCGAGTCCATTATTAGGTGGGGTAGGATGGGTGGCGTATATGCTTTGTTTTTCTTCTGCAAGGAGACCACCATGGAAGAATGTGAAAGACCAAGGGGATATACAAGTTGTGAGAGGATAGTATGTTTAGGCAATGATGGAGGATCAAGAAATGGAGATGGTGGGATAACAACATCTTGATGGGTGGTATGAAGAGAGGGATAGGTGATATGATTGGATTTGGATTTGTGGCAACAGGTGATAAGGGCTCATGCAATAGAGGGATTAGATCTTGAATGATAAGATGATCATGGGATGGAACAGATGGGAGGTTATGATCTTGAGATGGACTAGATGGGACAACAAGATCTTGATGTAGAGAAGGGGATATGCTGGTATGATTTGGATCAAGCTCTTGGCATGACTCATCTTGTGTGGATGGCAGGATGACAGGGTGTTGGAGGGACTCTTCAAGTGGGGAAGATGGAGGGATAGAGGATTCAAGGAATTCATGGGAATGGATTTCAGTGATACTAGGGGTAGGAGAAGTGGATTGGATTTGGGTGTCTTCAATGGATTGGGTGGATCTAGGAGTAGAAGATGGTGATGGGGTTTGGTTATCTTTGATGGGTTTAGTGGCTCTTGATGTAGGAGATGGGGGCTCAATGGATTTGGTGGGTGTGATTGTTTCAACGGTTTGATTGGTGGTGAGGAGAAGGGTCTCATCACTAGTGACCGTAGATGATGGATCGGGATAGCATGGTTCCATGACTACAATGTGTGGAGTGGGTGATGTCTTCTTTGTCATAAGTCCTTGGAGAACTTCTGGAGTGAGAAACTTGCATACCCTAGGCTGAGATGGCGAGGTAGGATTGGATGAAGGATTAGGGATTAGTAGAGGACTAGGATTAGGGATTAGTGGACTAGGGTTAGATGGAGGAATGGGATTGGATACAAGACTAGGAGTAGATGGAGGATTAGGATTGGAGGGAGGGTTAAGGTAGGGACATTGGTATGGTGAATTAGGGTGAGAGGACATGGATGGTGGCTTGATCTAAGAGGAAGTATATGGGGAATTAAGATAGGGATATTGGTATGGTGGATTAGGACAAGAGGATATGGATGGTGGATTGTAGTAAGGGTGTTGGGATGGTGGATTAAGATGGGAAGACTTGGATGTTGGATTAGGATAGATTGATGGGGACATAGGATTAAGGTAAAAAGGTGTGAATGTAGGATTAGGATGGGAAAACTAGGAAGGAAGATTAGGATAAGGGGACATGGATGGGGGATTGCAATATGAGTATTGGGGTGATGGATTAGGACAAGAAGAAGGTGTAGATGAAGGATATGATGGATATGCAGATGAGGAAGATAGTGAATATCCCTTGTCAAAGGTAGCATAAGGAGCATGATTAGGCATGGATGAAGACATAATGGGATAGCTTGAAGGGGTGATTAGATTTTGGAAAGAGGGTGGTGAAAGATTACTAGCGATGATAACATCAAGGGGATCTATGTCATATTCCTCTTGATCAACAAGACTTTTATTATGGTTGTCAACGTAATTAGGCTTTCCCTTGAGTACTATTGATGGAGGATAAGGATTAATGATGATGAAAGGATAAAGAGGATGGATCAAAGATTTTAGATGAAAATGGACTAAAGCTGAAGTCAGGATTTAGGTCAAGCTTAGATTGGGATTGGATGATTGGATGATGCGATGGGATTGATTTTGATTTGATTATCAAAGGATGACCACAACACCAAATCTACCTTGAGATAGAAGCAGATTGATTGGGTCAAAGGTGATCAGATAGGGATGTGACTGGATTGGATTGGATAAGATCGATTGATGATTGATAAAATTGACTAATGGATCAGATAGGATGACAAAAGGGACTGTAAACCCCGTTCAGAGATTACCCTAGGTGACTTAGGATACTAATTGATTGGATTAAAGGATAAATGGATGATTGTAACACCGAATCCACCTTGAGATTAAAAGTGGATTGATTGGGCCGACGATGATGATTAACTTAGGATGGATGACAATCCTAAGTAGATGTTGATGATGACGATCAATTCAGACACTTAGGTCAATTCAGATAATAACCTGAAACAAAGTTTAGGGGATTTGGATGGGGAAGATGATGATAGAAATGGACGAACGACTACTCAGAACGAGAGAAGAAGGTTCAAAATAGATGAAAGATTTCTCAAAACGAGTAAACAGATAATCGAGAGGGATGAATGACTACTTGAAATGAGTAAATGACTGCTCGTAATAGATGAATGATTCTCAGGATAAGAAGATTAAGGTTCGAAATGAATGAATGATTACTCAGAATGAGTAAACGAATGATCGAGAGGGATGGAAAACTACTCAAAATGAGTCAATGGCTGCTCACAATGGATGAATGATTCTCAGAACGAGAAGATGAAAAGTAGAAATGGATGAAAGATTACTTGGAACAAGTAAACAAATGATCGAGAGGGATGAACGATTACTTGGAATGAGTAAATGACTGCTAATAATGGATGAACAACTCTGAGAACAAGGAGATGGAAAGTTGGAATGGATGAAAGATTACGCAGAATGAGTAAATGGATGATCAAGAGGGATGAATGACTACTCGAAACGAGTAAATGGCTACTAAGAATGGATGAAAAAATTTTGAAATGAGGAGACGAAGGTTCGGGATGACTGAACAATTAATCAAAATGAGTAAATGAATGATCAACATGGGTGAACAACTACTTGAAACAAGAGAAAGAGGTTCAGAATAGATGAATGATCGGTCAGAAGAAGGAAATGATTGTTTAGAAGGGGTGAATGATTGGTTGAAATGAGTAAACGAACACTCAAAATGGGAAACTAACTCTTGGAACAAGGAGACAGATGCTCGAAATGGATGAATGATTACTCAGAATGAGTGAATGGATGATCAAAATGAATGAATGATTGCTTGGATGGAGAGAATGAATGTTCAGAATGGATGAATGAAAACTTGAAATAAGTAAACAATTGATCAGAATGGTTGAAAGAGAGTTCAAAATGATAGAAGGAGGTTTTAAATGGATGAAAATTTACTCATAATGAGTAAATGAATGATTGAAAAGGGTGAACGAATGTTCAAAATGGATGAATGAAAGCTTGAAATGAGTAAACGATTGATCGGAATGGATGAATGAATGAGCGGATTGGGAGATTGACTCTTGGAACAAGGAGACAGATTAGGATGATTGGATGATGTGATGGGATTGATTTTGATGATCGAAAATGATTACCAAAGATGATCTCGACACCAAATCTG
The DNA here is from genome assembly GCA_007258455.2 of Sequoia sempervirens. Lineage (NCBI taxonomy): Eukaryota > Viridiplantae > Streptophyta > Pinopsida > Cupressales > Cupressaceae > Sequoia > Sequoia sempervirens. The sequence goes on from VDFB02056127.1 coordinate 30,777, forward strand.
CTTCGAGATGGAAGTAGATTGATTGGGTCAAAAATGATTAGATAGGGATATGGTTGGATTAGATCAGATAAGATCAATTAATGAAATGACTGATATGATCAAATGATGGATTGGATAGGGTTATGAGAGGGATTCTAAACCCCATTCAAAGGTTACCCTAGGTGAGTTAGGATACTGATTGATCGGATTAAAAGATAAATGGATGATTGCGGCACATAATCCACTTTGAGATTGAAAGTGGATTGATTAGGCTGATGATGATAACTAGCTTAGGACAAATGATGATCCTAAGAAGCTATGGATGATGAAAATAAGATTTAGATACCTAGATAAATTTGGGTAACCACTTCAAACAAAATTCAAAGGATTTGGATGGGGAAAGCAATGATGGATACCTAACCCAAAGATGCTCTATATGTGATTTGGATGATAGATGAATGATCTTGCAAGAATGCTGATGGACCAAAGCTCAAATTGGGATTAGATTAGAGGAAATGATAGGATTGATTCTAAACCAAGTTGAGGGGTTTTAACTAGATGACGCAAGGTGTTGACAATCGGATTTTTACTAGATTTGGCAGTTTTCAAAAATTGTCAAATTTTGCCATTTTATGAAACTTCACAAACATACCTTTGAGAGTCCAATTTTTCCCAAAAAATACCTAAAAATAAGATAGGATGAATTTCCAACTAACATCCCAAATATGAGACATGCATTCCAAGTTATTAATGAAAATGATTTTTCAAAAATTGAAAAAAAACACTAAATTGTGATTTTGAGGGTCAAGATGAAAGTTTGAAGGCCCGAAAATGTGTCAAAACAGGGTCCAAAAAACTTGAGGTCGGTTGGGAATCCATATGCCACCTCATAATGCAACCACCCATAAAATTTCAGCCCAATTAGACACCTGTGTCAAAAGTTATGGCATCCGAAAGTTTCGACATAAAAATCAAAACCCTCAAAATGAAGTCTAGATGAGTGGGATGGATGGTTTGATGATAGATATGGACTCTAATGATGTTCTAAGTAGTGCCCATGTGGTTTTGTCGATGAAAAGATGACTTACATAAAAGTGTTGATGATGGGAAAATAGGTGCTCGACATGACTAAACAAAGGGTGAAAAATGTTGTTTTTGGGTGCGTCTGCCCCTTGGTAAGGGCGGGTTAGCCTATCCAAGGGTAGGTCCGCCTATTCAGTGAAAAACAAGCAAAACCAACTATTTGGGGCAGGTACGCCTATTCAAGGGCAGGTCTGCCCCTCCAAGGGCAGGTCCACCCAACTAAAAGGGGCAGGTCCTCCTATCCAAGGTCAGGTCTTCCCATCCAAGGGAAGGTCACCCTATTTAGTGAAAAATGAGCAAAAATAGCTTTTTGGAACAAGTAAATTGGTGCACAAAATGAGGAAATGGATGTTTCAATGAAGAGGATGAATGTTTAGGACATGGAATGGATTCTCAAAATGGATGTACGAATGTTCAGAATGGGGAAACAAGTGATTAGAATGATGAAATGGGTGCTTAAAACGATGAAACAGGTGCTCAGAATGATGAAACAGGTGATAAAATTGACTGTTCAAGGGACAGGTACACTTTTCCAAGGGTAGGTCCTCCCCTACTAGGGTAGGTATGCCACGACTAGGGCAGGTACGCTTGTTACAAAAATTTGGGAAAATATGACAAAAATAGGCTAAAAATGGACTGAGACAAAGGGTAGGTTCACCCCTGGTAGGGTAGGTCCACCCCTCTGCAACGGAAAGTCCACCCCTCTGCACAAATCTAAACTTGATTTTTGAAAAAATGACTATGGAAAAGGACCCAAGATACAATAAACAACAATCAGAGGATAAGGCTGACTTGACTGAATAGAAAATCATTAGTTTTGCACAAAGAAAATAATTCAAACAACACAATCCTAAGATTAGTAGAATGGGTATGGCCAACAAATTCCTCTATCTAGGATAAATAAGGTAGCTAGGGAGTCCTCAATATACACCCGGTATGTGAGGTCCAAACTGTGAACACCAGCTTGTCACAAGTGTGAGTCAGGAACCTTAACGAGATACTAAAGGCTCAGACCAACTCTTCATGTCATCCTGACGCTTCGCTAATAATGACATGGCTAGATTGGGGTATAGCTTTGGCCTCCCCCCTTTGTATACCCCACCAATATGTGTGGTTGGGATCATCCCTTGGGGTGATGAAATCTCCAAGCAGGTCCCCTAAGAAAAATAAAAAAAGGTGACTCAAAGGATTTGGTAAGCTATGATTTCTCTTTACCTAGGATCGCCAAATGGTGCAAGGGGATTGGATACGTCAATAGCTTACCACAAACATGACACCCAATATAAATTTGACCTCTTCCTAATTAGACTATGTGCCTAAATTAATGAAAAATGATAACAAATAGCTGATGAAAGCTTTAAAATGAATGGCCTTGCAAGAAACTTGTTAGTAATTTGTTTCTTGATTTCCACAAAATGCTAGTCAAATCCTTACATAGACACAAACAACACATGGTAGGGGGTCAAAAATACTCAAAACAACATAAAACAATGCTTAAAATATAGTTTTTACCTTTTGGAAAATGTTGTTTTTGGGTAGGTTTTCCCCTCTGTTTGGGTAGGTTCACCCCTTGGCAAGGGTAGTTCTGCCCCTCTACTTAAGGTTGGAAAACTTGTTGTTTTTGGGCTCTGTTGAGGGCAGGTCCACCTCTAGGTGGGCAGGTCTGCCCCTCTATGGGCAAGTCCACCTATTTGTGAGGGCAGGTCCACCTCTCTGTAACCTGAACCTGTAGACAATGAAACAAAACAAAACTTGAGAGCAAAAGGCCCATTTGTGAGTCCCACTGGGTGTGCCATAAATGTGATCAAGTGAAAATCCTTGTTCCTAAATGTGCAACAACAACAAAAATGCAAGAAACAATGAAGAACACCTAACACCTCAAGATTGGGAAAAACGTTGAACTTGAACAAAGAAGATAGAATGAAACAATTATACCTTGTCATGTTGTTTCTTGGTTGGCCCTTGATGTGATTTGTGATGTTGCTCCTTGGATGGAAAAGGAGATGAAGATACATGATGGGATGCAAGATGAGCTTGAAAGTGTGATAATGGTGGATTGGGATGCAAGATGAGAAAGACAACCTTGCATCATACTGAGATAGTGCAAAATCAAAGGGTCAAATGGCATGATAGGTACATAAAGGAAAAGAAGTTCCAGCTTGGTGACTGGGCACTCCTTTATGATTCCAGGTATCAAGATAATGCAAGAAAATTTCAAACTAGATGGTTGGACCGTATGAAGTTCCATAAGTCTTTCCCAATAGTGTTGTACAACTCACAACCATTAACCCTATTATATTCAAACTTTTGGTCAACGACCACCATTTGAGATTATATCATAAACCAACGTCCAAGGAGGAATTCATGCAGAAATTTAGCCAACATCAAACCTCTGAACTTCCTGCCGCCGAAGGAAGTGGACCTAGTGTCCCTACTTCTGACTGATCTAAGTACACATGCAATCACTTCATAATAAATATTTCCACTTTTGTGGGAATCCACTTCTTCATTAATCCACCCATCCTCCCATCCATCTCCACCATCACTCCATTTAGCCATCACTTCATTCCATCACCACTACATTCCATCACCACTACATTAATTGCTCAATCCTATTTTTAAAAGTTAACTGGTACTTTCTCCACATTCTTTGCAAAGATACTCCATGTTTTTAGGTACATATGTGACAATTTGTTATATATTAATCACCTCTAAGTGCATTTCTTTAATTACTGTAATTTAATGTGGATATTTCACATAGCATAAAATTGTACTCTACCCTATTAAGTCATAATTACCACCCAACCTGTGTGGACACATGCTCTAATTTAGGTTGGGGAGGCAGTGTCAACTCACAAGCCCATGTGTCATCCATGTCAACAAATTTAAAATGAGCCAATTTGAATGAAATGTTGAAATGACGACTTGCATGTGTGATAGGACATTGGATTGCCACCATTTTTCTTGATAATACCCTTCATTTATTGTTCTTTATTTCCTTAGTCATAATCTTAAACGCCACCCAAAAAGGTAAATTGGAGAGCTACATGATATTAGCATCAACACTACAAAAGAATTGTAGGAAGAAGAAGTTGGGGTTTTCAGAAAGATATTGTAGGAAAAGGAAACTTAGCTAAAGTGCTTGTTTGATTGCGGGAAGCTGAAACAATGGGAGATCAACTAATTAGGAATGAACCCACGGTTCATGATGTGGTAATGCAGGATGCACCTTCTCTGGCAGAGTTTAGGAATTGTGGTTGGCTAGATTATTTCCTGAAACTTGATACCTACAATGAGGAGATTGCACTAGAATTTGCACAGACACTCTTTAAAGGGAAGGCAATAGTAAAAGGATTAGAGGTGATCGCTACTGAGGAAAGAATTGTAGAGGTAATAGGTTTACCTATCGATAGAGAGCCATACCCTGCTACCAAAGATGTAAGGACAACCGTGGCTGAATTTATTGAACCCAGTGACCCTCCATTGGTTGTAGATAAGCAAGGTATGAAGATAACTTATCTACCAGAGCCATGGAAAGAAATAGCCATCCACATTGTCAAGTATATTACTTGTGAGGGCTACCAATCATGCCTCCATTTTGTGCACTTCAAGCTCTTGAACCATATGAGGCATGGAAGAAGAATGAACGTCCCCAATGTGTTGTATCACCTCTTGGAAATCATGGCAGTTGAAACGAAAAAGGGTAAGGATAATTCTGTCTCTCATTATTGTTTAATAAAATTATTGGTAGAGAAATATTTGCAAGAGGTGTCTGATATGACATGGGAGGAATTTGAAAACATTGATCAATTTAAACCAAAAAATGTACATCCTAGAGGTTATTTTCAACCTCATAGGGTTAGTAGGGAAGAGAGGGCTGCTGAAACCACTCCTAGAGCATCAACCTCTGGTGTAAACCCTAGTTCAAACCCTCCTAAAATTGAGCAAGCTATCGAAATTGGTTCTTCTGAGTCAGAATATTCAGATGAGGAAAGTTCATCCTCATACTTTGATGTTAATGTTCTTCCCAAAACCTCAATTCGAACTAGGGCTTCCATTAGGAAAGAACATGAGAAAATGAAAGAGGCATAAATGAGAAAGGGGAAGGCCAAGAAGCAAATGGTAGAAAAAGAAACACCAAGCCCTAGGAAATGAAAGGCTGATAACAATGTTCTTCCTGTAGCTGAAGAAAAAGATAAAAACCCTCCTAAGAAATCAAAACTAGTTGGGCCAATTGCTAGTATACCTCCAAAGAGAAGCCCTAAACTTAGAAAAATATCTAGGGAGGAAACATAAGCCCCAATGGGGCGGGCGAATGTTGAAGAAAAAGATATGTTTGAAGAAAAAGCAAGTATAAGATTAGCAAATATTGTTGCCATCGCAAAATAGGTTGAGAATCAAGAGCAGGATGAGGACCAAGAGCCACATGAGAATCAAGCATTCTTGCAGCAAGAGTGGGATGAGCTGAATGAGCAACCAAAATCACTACAACTGGTGTTGTTTGAATAGAAAGAATCAGTGCAAAGGAAAATTTTGTTAGGAACACATAAACCTACTACCTTTTCATGGAATGATGTAGCTCTAAAACTATGGAGTGAGATGCAAATAAAATAGGAGGAATGGAAAAAGGAAAAACACAAGCTATAGGTTGAGATTAAAAAGAAAATACATAGATTGAAGAAAAGAATGCAAAGATTGATGCCTTGAAGGAAAAGGTAGACAATGTGGTAGATTTAATACCCAAAATGCTGGCATGAAGAACTCCTCCAAGAGTGTATGCCCTACATTTGAAGGAGAAAAATCTTTCCTTTAAACTGTCAAGGATTATTTCAGGTTTGAGTCCTTCTCTTGACACTCCACATGAATTTTTCCAGGCTTATCAGTTTTCCCCTCTTGATGTTAAAAATTAGTTGTGTGAACTATATCTGCATAATTATGTTGTGACTAATGATCATGATTGGAATCCCTTATTGTATATTGGAGATCTCCATTTAAGAGCATTTATGTCCTGGATTTAGAATGAAATTAGCTGGGGTTAGCAGTTTAGGACTTATAGGGAAAGAGAATTTCATACTCCCTTGGTCCTTAGAGTTGAATCTAGTAACCCTACAAACATTTTCCAAACATGGCACACAATTCTTTACCGTCCAAGATACATTAGGAGGATCATGCCTATTAGAGAAGAAGCCTACAAGGAATATGAGAAGGTAGTTGAAACTACAGGAAATTAGTAATGGGGTACTTAGAATAGAGGTGGAACAGTTTTCCAAATGAGTTGAAACAAGTTGAACCCCACTCTTTACAAAACTATGCTGCAACATGCAAACAAGTTGACATATACATACAGATTGGAAGGTTGAGACAATAGTTTTGGCTTCCATTAACATTTCAGACACCTACACTATTGTGGCTTGTGCCAAATTACAAGTGTTACCAGTATGACATAGCTATAGAAAGGGAAAGATGGAACAAATGGAGAATAAACAAAAATTCTATTGGGATCCTAATTTGGACACTGCAGAGACCGATGTGGGACAGCTGGCAGTTGGTGACTTCAGGGAATTGACTAGGCAAAAGAATAGTACTCCTTCTGCTGGAGGACCAACAAAACATTAGGTTTGGGGGAATGATGAGCCCAATTAATGGCTCAATTTTGATAGGGTTCATTATATATATTTGTTGTTGCTATCATAGACTTTGACACTTGGTTGTTGATATTTTCCTTAAAACCATAGACCTTGGGCATAAGTTTATCCTTGTGAGTTTTAATGACATTATCATGCTATGTGAATTATCTATGTTGATTTTAGAAGTGGTTGAATGAATGTTGCTAAGGTAATTATAGATATGCAGGTATTTGTGCATGATATTGTTATTATGTAGGTTTCCACTAAAAATGTTGATGTCAACGAAGCCTACCAAGTGGGAGAAACTCTTGCCAGCTGGTTGGTTACCAAGAAAGTCAAGAAGATGATCATTAAGAGGCCAAAGGAGGGAAAAATATCATGGAGGGAAATACCTAATTCGAATAAAAGAATGTAACTACCTTTTTAATGGTCATATTCATTTGTTGAGAAAATCTAGGAAGTGTGTTGTGCTAGATTCCCATTGGAGCAAGTCTGCTTTGACCAATTTAGTGCATGCATAACTTCCTCCATCCTTTTCTATGCTTTCAATAAGTGGCATCCTCCTATTTTGATGGAGTCAACTTCCTCGGTAGTTAGGGTTAATTAGTAGTCTTTCTCTCTATAAATAATGGTTAAATGCCCCTTTTCATAAGGTTGGACGTTTTGAGATTGTACTTGCATTTTCCAATTTTAGTAATACAGTCATATTTATGAGATGTTGTAATCATGTTTTCAAGAAATAATATGATATTTTGAGTTGTTGCATTTGAGTTAGCTTAAGGGAGACTCACTCAAGGGTGCCAAATTGGTGATAATTCCACCTATTTAGTTTAGAAGTTATTTTTTGTTGAACAGTTAGTTTCAGTTTCAACAACTATCTATTCCTGCAGTCACTGAAATTCTGTTCTGTGACTATTCCTATAGCCAAGGAAAACATAGTAGTTTCCTATCTATTTGTTGGAATTTTCATTTCTATCATTCATTTTTAGTCCAGTTGTTAATGTTTAGTGCAAATGTTGAATTATGCTTAGTGTTTAAGTTGATTTCTTTCCATCATTCAATATCAAGTATTATTTCTTTCCTAGTTTATGGATGATTACAATGGAGTCCTAGTGCACATACAGTGTTGGCCTATTTCAAGTTTACGTCCTTGGGTTGACAATGAAATGCACCTTCATGATGAGTAGGATAGCTACTTAGTGCAAATGTCCAATCTCTAAGTCATAGCTCTAAGCGATTAGTTAGAATTACACCTATTTAGTTTAGAAGTTATTTTATGTTTAGTAGTTAGTTTCAATTTCAACAACTGTCTATTCTTGCAGCCACTGAAATTCAGTTCTATGACTATTCCTGTAGCCAAGGAAGACATAGTAGTTTCATGTCTGTTTGTTGGAATTTCCATTTCTATCATTCATTTTCAGTCCAATTGTTAATGTTTAGTGCAGATGTTGATTTATGCTTAGTGTTTAAGTTGTGTGATATAAGAGGGATTCACTGCACATGGGTCTCTCCTTTCTTGAAAGATGACCAAGGAATGAACTACCCTTATACACCTCAAAATAATATATTAATGAAATAAAAAAGAACCGGTATTCAATTATGCTTCCAGCTAAGACTATTAAAGATCTTGAGGGAGCAAGATTGGAGGATTCTTATCTCAGAAGAGAGAGCTCTCGGCTAGAGGATGCCAACGCAGTTCTCGGATGCCAACGCGATGCACTATCATCTGAAAGACGCGTTGGTGTCCTGAGTGAAAAAGAGCTCAGGAGCTCAACAAATAGGAATAAACCTCACTTCCAAACTTAGGAAGAGTCTATACGAGAGTATTTAACTGATCAGAACAGCAAATGTTGAAGTAAATACAAAGATACTTGGGGAAAGCTTACCTTTCTTAGAACATTTGAATCTTCACACCAAGCTCTTTTTCTTAACCTACACACAAAAGACCAAGGAGAAAGTTGTTGGATGGCTATGTAGGGGCCTACCTTAGTCAGACCTTGCTTTGGTGTTCCCACCTCCATGAACAACCAAGTTGGAAAGGAATGCTAAAGGAATAAACAAAGCATGTGGTGAAAGAAATACCCACTCAAGAGTAGAACCCACACCACGATAAGTGTATGGTGAAAGCAATACGCACTCAGGAGTAGAACCCACACCATGAAATAGTAAAAAAAGGAGTACAAAATGAAAGTGAGTGAGAGAGAGAATTACCCATGGGACAAGGCCCTCTCCAGAGCACACAAACACATCATTGAGTGCTTGCTTGAGAGCTTCTGCTGCTGCTGGGGGGACCTCAATCCAACATGACTTCGCTTGTGAATGCACTGCTATCAAAGAAGAGGAAGTCTCAAAGTTGGATCAAGTGGAGAGAGAGCTAGTGTGATGTATTCCAACCTCCAAATGGAAGGAAAAAAGAGGTTTTAATGCTTGCAGGGGTGGCAAAGAGTCATTACTTTCAGAGTGTAACTGCTAGGACACATGTCTCAAGGGTTAACCTTCTAGATTCTGCATTTTAAACTCAGGAAATGGATAGGATGCTAGCATACAATGCAAATGTCTGCATGCCGCACATTCGTCCAAGGCCTGTATTCTCAGGAAACGTGTCGCCAAGCTTTTGTTGCACAACCAATTGTCCACATGGAGTTAGAATCATGAAATTCTGACTCATGGGATTTTGTCATTAATATCTCAAGGTTCCATAAATGCTAGGCATAAATGTCAAAATATGGAGTTGCCCCTAGGTGCAATTCTATGATATTCCATTTTTCCCCCACTTTAGTGGGCTCGATTTTGAAAAATCAACCTCACTAAAGTAGAAAATTTTCTCCCAAAGTTTTGAATTTTAAGGATTTGCATGCCAATAGAAAAAGACCATAGCGGCTACCACAATCGAGCTAACTGGAACTAAAGGTACCTCTAGCGTACGAGCTCAACAAATAGTATCAGAATGGTCACAAAAATTGTTCAAGGTTCTAACCTACATAACTCAAATTGTAGGTGAGTTTTAAAAAAAAGAAGAAAGCTACCACAGAGAGAGGAATGATCAGGAAAAAAGTCATCGATTCAAAAGAAAAATATGATCAAGAGATGACCTTATGACCCCTACTGAGTTTTCCCCCAGTAGAGTAGGGGAAATTCAAGAGAAACTGGGAAGCCACAAGTCGTATGAAAAATGGGCCCCGAGGGGGGCCTATATATACCTAGGGGGGCCCCTAGAAGGGTCATTTTCACTATTCACCATGAGAATTTTTTTGAATTTTATGAGAGAAAAGTCAAAAAAATTCCTAGTAGGAGAAAGTACAATGAGTCGAGGTTGGAGAAGTTATGCCAGGACATCGCTGATGGTCATGAGGTGGACCAGGTAGGCCGCGAAATCCTGTTTATCATATTTTTTTGATATTTTAGGATTTTCCCATCGGTGAAGTGCGCAGGCGTCTTTTTTTGTGCCCTCATCCAAAATTTGCATTGTCGTCCAAGACACATGCCATAGTACACAAAGATTTGAGAGCATCTTGGTGGGTGAGAATTTTGGCTTGTTCACAAGCAGAGGAACCGCTTATCAGATGATGAGGTCATGCTCTTAGATCAAGTCGATCTCTGGCATGTGTTCACCATGCCAGAGATGAGATATCACGAGCAGATGTTGACGACCCTTATGGAGTGGTGGGATGCCACTATGTCATCTTTCCAACTACCATGTGGAGAGAAGACCATTACTCTCAAGGACATCTATCGGATCCTCGTGCTACCCATTCGTAGATGGTGGGCGACTCTCGATGATATGAGATTGGCACAGGAGCGGTCAAAGGGCATCCTCTACTGCACATGGAGGACTAACAATGGTGACGGCATGGGTCATATCTATATGCACTGGTATGACCATGCGAGGACCACAATGCCATTAATCCATTTAGTCATGGTTGTGACAGTTGCCTTTTGGATCGCGATAGATGGGCGAGGCTCACACCTACACGGGGGCCTCATCCATACGATCAGGGAGATGGTGGAGCATAGGACCATTTTATCCTAGGGGCACAAAAGGCTTGTGCACCTCTACTAGGAGCTAGGATGGTATGTACAATATGAGTATCGCAACCTCACAATGTGCACTCTTTTGTAGGTGTGGGCCTTTTCCCACATAATGTGTACTTGACCAATCAATTTTCCCCAGTGACAGATGTATTGGATCCGCATGGACCACTAGTATGACATGATGAGCTAGTGGAGGTTTGGAGACCTACAGTTTGGAATTTACAGTTTGACACTCTCACTGCGAATGGGGTCCGATGGAGACCCTACCAATTTTTTAGGTGGGTGTATGACAACAGGTACCTAAGGAACTTGTAACAGGATCATTTTTTGGTTGTCCAAAGGGATTTTGTGGTAGTACCTTATTACTAGAGTCGGGTCATGCGGTAGCATGGCCGACCACAAACCATACTGGCAAACATGCCCACATATACCAGGGCCCATAGGAGTGTGGTGAGGGTTGGGGATTTCCCTCACCCCACTATTACAGATATTGTCCCCTTAGATGACGATGATCCCAACCATGATCTACCACCTATATCAACGGTAGATAATTTTGAGGTAGCAGTTGACTTCACACGGTGGTGGGAGAGGCACCATCCTGCTCCTGTGTTCGGTGAGGATGCTCTGAGAGGAGATCCTGGTCCACAGGGGGACTTGTCCTCCTAGCTACTGTAGGATAGGAGAGACTGGTAGTAGGCTGGGGAGGAGGAGGTACCATAGGAGGAGGTGGCAGCATCGAGGTTGATGCGACAGAGGAGGTTAGATACAACCTAGCTACAACTGTCTCTTTGGTACCACATTCTTCTTCTACAACTACAATGCTAGCGGCGCCATGAGTAGCCACCAAGACTAGCAGTGTAGGTCCCAACACTAATCCTCACCCTGAGCCGTCATGGCAGTTAGGGGACCCTGGTATACGTTATTCATTGTTTTAGGTTTTGTAGTTTTAGTTTTATGATATATACATCTATACATGTCATGTGATATTGATACCTTTTTTCTTTCTGTGGGTGCAAAGGACGCACAGGGATGGGCTGGGCTCATAGCTCAATGTATTTTAGAGGTTTCCCCTACTATATAGATTCAGGGATTAGTGCTCGAGGCATACCGACCAGAATTTGTGGGATGTCAGGCTACCAGTTTTGAGCTAGTTGCACACCTACAGACTGCTTATGAGGAGTAGGGTGTAAAGATCGTCTAGCTCACTACAGAGTTGATGGCTACCAGAGGGCAGCGTGACTAGCTGTCGGGGGAGCTGCGGATGGTACTCACTGAGTGAGATATGACAGTGAGGAGGGCTGATGCTGCCAAGTAGGTCCATGATTCCCTCCAGAATCATCTTGATGACCTTTGAGGGAAGTCGACAATTGTGATCCTGGCAGATGTTCAGGGACTGTGTAATCAGTTGTGAGGGGCATAACTGATGAAATCTTCTCTTTAGGGGGAGATCAGGGGGATGCCAACATCTATGTCTATATCACACTCACATTACTCACACTCCATGACCATGATCCAACCCCTCCCATGGCTTCCAGAGCATCTGCCAGAGCTAGAGGGCTCTGGGAGCCACACACCGTAGTGATTAGGGGTTCATCATCAGCTTCATTTATATCATTTTTTGTAGCGAGATTCATATACATTCATATATACTTGTAGATGTTTTTGTATAGACATATATTCAACAACCACTCATTTTTTATAGTAGTGGCCCAATACATGTACATGACATTGGATACATACATTGCATATATATATATATGGATACATCGATTCTGATCTCATGGCATTGTTTATCTGGATATGTATGCTCTTTGTTTTCTTCACATATGTTTATGCTAAGGATATTATATTCTCATGTGGATTTATGCCCATATTAAATGCTAACATGATTTGATAAACACACATATTTGTATGTTAATTAAATACAATGATGATCTAATGGACACACACATAAAATTTTCATAATGTGTTAATGAACAATGTCAACATACGTAGTGCTACTGCCCTTCTATAGAGAGAACACCACATAGATGACACATAGGACTCTATACGTAATATCTATGAAGATGCATCACATTGACAAGTTCTTTTAAAGGAATTTCGTCCATGGATGATAACCCATAGGTTCCTGAACCATATACAAATATTATAATGTAAGGCCCTAACCAGTTAGGACTAAAATTTCCTCTCTGGTCGGGCGGTGCATTTACATTTCTATGGTTTTCATAGAGGACCAAATCTCCTATTTTAAAGGTTCTAGGAATTACACTTTGATTGTATTTTCTAGATAATCACCATTGATAAGATTTAAGATGTTCGAGGGCTCGTAAACAACATTCATTGAGCATCTTGAGCTAATGCAAACGGTTAACTCGATAAGTCTCATTATCAATTAGCCCCTTAAGGGAAACCCGTAGAGATAGAATTTCCAACTCCAAAGGCATGATAGCTTCGGCACCATACACTAGGTTATAGGGCGTTGTTCCTATAGCCATATAAAAACTCATACGATAGGCCCATAAAGCGTTTGTCAGTAGAATGTGCCAATCTTTACCATGTTTGTTAACGTTTTACAAAGAATAAGCTCAAGAGTTTTATTAGACGCTTCTGCTTGACCATTAAATTACAGATAGTATGGCATGGAAAACCTATGCTGGATGTGAATTTTTTTGAGGAACTACTTCACTTCCTTGTTCTTAAATGGTGTACCATTGTCAGAAACAAGCATAGTGGGCAGTCTGAATCAAGAAATGATGTTTTTCATAAGGAAACTACAGATAGCTTCTGTGTTCGTTGATCGAAGCGGGATAGCCTCAACCCACTTTGTGAAGTATCCATAGCGGTAATGATAAAGGCACATCCCTTGGAAGAGGGAGGTGATATCTTTCCAATAATATCCAACCTCCACTTAGCGAATGGCTAAGGGGAAGTTTTATTTTGTAACTCTCGGCCAGATGCATGAATGAGACGACCGTGTTGTTGACATTGAGGGCACTTTTTGACAAAGTCAAAGGAATCTTGTTCCATCATTTTCCAATAGTATCCCATGTGTATCAGGCTTCTTTCCAAGTATTCACCACCAAAATTTCCACTCCCAGAGCCTGCATGAGCTTCCTTAAGGGAAAGGGGTATTTCAGCTTTAGTAAGGTGCCTGAGAAGGAAGCCATTATAGGCTTTCCTATAAAGGACATCAAATAGGATAACATAATGAATTGAGAGCTTCCTTACATGTGTCTGGTCATTCTTTGTCACACTATCAGGGAAGTTTCTAGTCTTCAGATAGTTATAGATATCAGAAAACCATTCCCCAGAGTCTACATGGAAACATAGAGGGTACTCACCTTCAGGTTCTTCGGGAGCTGCAGGGGTTCGCAAGACTTGAACCATGAAATGCTATTCTTTTGTATCTTCCTCAGAAGGTACCAGGGAAGCTGCACTTGCCATGGCATCATCATGTCTATTCTCTCTCCTAGGGACACTATCTATTGTGAAGGAAGATAACTATTTAAGAAAAGATAAGGCAAGGTCTCGGTACCGGGACAACTTTGCTTGGCTTGATAGGTTCCTGTTATTTGGTTTACTATAAGTTCAGAGTCACCTAGGATATGGAGAGGTTTTCTTTTTAGCACAATCATGGCACATAAGCCAGCTATAAGGGCTTTGTATTGAATGATGTTATTAGTACAAGGGAAATCTAGTCGAAAGGATAAGGGGACTGGTTTACCCTCAGGGGATATTAGAACCACACTCGCTTCTGAACCAGTTTGACACCTTGATATGTTGAAATACATTTTCCATTTAGTGTTGTGATTGATTACTAAAATATTTTCATCAGGAAATAAATCCAAGCTAGGAAAGGAGTGAGATGAGGGAGCATTTTCCAATTGATCTGCAACCGCTTGACCTTTTATCAATTTCTAAGTAATGAACTTTATGTCTAACTCAGAAAGCAACATAACCCATTTCACTAATCTCCTTGCTAGGTTGGTGTTGGAAAATAGGTGTCTTAAAAGATCTATTTTTACTATGATGTGTGTTTCAGCATGGAGGAGATAGTGCCTCAACTTCTGCATAGCGAGGACGAGAAAAAGGCATTATTTTTCCATGGAAGAATAATGGGTTTCATAGTCAACCAGGATGCGGCTAATATAGTAGACCACTCTCTCTTTCCTAGTGTTCTCATAATGAGCTAAAAGAGCTGCCAAAGCATATGGCGACACAACTAGGTAAAGTAGAAAGGGTCTATCTTGTATAGCTGACATCAATACAGGTGGATTGGCTAAATAGGCTTTGATTGACTCAAAGATTTTTTGACATTCCTCATCCCACATGAAGTAAACATCCTTTTTCAATAAGTGAGTGAAAGGAAAGGTACAATCAACCAATTGAGATATGAATTTGTGAATCACCTGAATCTTCCCTTATAAACTTTGCAACTCAGTAATATTCCTTGGTGGAGGCATGTTAACAATGGCATCAATCTTTTTAGTTTCAACTTTGATCCCACGATGAGAGACTATAAACCCTAGAAGCTTGCTGGTGTCAACACCAAAGACACACTTAAGGGGGTTTAGTCTCATTTTATAGAGTCAGAGTCTTTTGAAAATAAGACGAAGGTTCTTGGGATGATCTTGATGAGTGACTGATTTTTCCAATATGTCATCGACGTAATCTTCTAAAATCTTGTGGATAAAATCATGAAATATTAGGGTCATCGCCCATTGGTAAGTGGTTTCTACATTCTTTAACCCAAAGGGGATGACCACATAACAGAAAGTACCCCATGGGGTAGTAAAGGATTTCTTGTATTAATCATCTAGATTAATACATATTTGATTATAACCTAAGAAGCCATCCATGAAAGAGAGAAATGCATGGCCTACAGTCGAGTCGACAATCATGTCTATATTAGGTAGTGAAAAATCATCTTTAAGAGAAGCCTTGTTAAGATCTCAAAAGTCCATACATATGCGAATATGGCCGTCGGGCTTAATAACGACTATATTCAAAATCCAAGGGGAATAATCGATAGGACATATAAAGCCTCCTTTCAATAGTTTCTCTATCTCAGTCTTGACCATTAATGCCACCCTAGGATTGATCTTTCAAATTTTTTGCTTAACTAGCTTGGCATCTGGACACAGGACAATATTGTGAACCACTATAGATTCATCAATACTAGGGATATCCTCATATGTCCAAGCGAAGATGTCAGGATGAGAATGTAAGCAATTAGAGTGTTTGTCCACTTCTTTTGAAGAGAGACACTTCCCGATTTTGATCACTTTTTTAGAGGATGTAGTATCTATGGAGATTTGAACAGTGTCCCCTTTAAGGAGGGAGTTACAGTCCTCATGATGAGGTAGCACAACATCATCATTGGTATTAGATAGAGGGTCCTCTTTGTCAACATTCAAGACATATTATCCAAAGTATGCTTGGCTATGCAAATGATACGGGAATCATTTCTTGTGATGATACGTAGGAAATGGGGAATAAGCACCCAAAAACTCCTCTAGTGCTTCATCCGAAGAGAAGACATCAAGAGGGACTTTCTTGGCTTGCTCCCTTTCCTCTATTAACTCAGGGTGAACAAGGTTTAATGGCTCAGCTGAAATTATATTAACACTCCACCAAGGCTTTTTCTTAGACTGTTCAATGAAACATCCTAGTCCCAAATTGCATCGTTGTGGCTTAAGATAGACATGGACATTAATTCCTTGCTTGATACATCCTAGGCCCTTTTTCTCGTAGCCATATTGAGAAGCGAGCTCATATACGAACCCATAGCGAGTTTGCAAAACTTCAGGGGGTGGTGGATCTGTATAGACAACTTAGTTCCACCAATGGATGTCAAATATCTCTATGGGGGTACTTCTACCTTCCTTTCCAGGCTCACAAATGTTAATTTCTTTTGGAGGAGGTGGATTGCTTTCCTCGGCATAAGGAGTGGTTTCCTAAACAGGGTTGTACTTCTCCTCTGTGAGAGTATCATCTACCTTTGTGTTAAGGGGACCTGGAAGGTCCATGCATGAGGGATTCGCCTTATATTTTGCAATGAAGAATTTAGAAAAGTTCAGGGAACCCTAATCATCTCCGAGGAAAGAATTTGTTTGACACTTGCCCTGGGGACAACTTCCATAGAGGGTATCGATGAAGAACATGCCATAGCATTGGCAGTCAAAGATGGAATACAATTCTTAAGGGTAGATATAGTCGAAGTGTGACCAGCTGTGGCCAATTCACAGAGGTGAATGCCTTTTGGATTTGCTTTAACTATAACTACATGATTATTCATGACAAATTTCAAGGAACAACATAAGGTAGAAATTACCGCACTCATAGCATGGATCCAAGGTGTCCCTAAGAGGAGGTTATATGGTAAGGGGCCAAGCATCACATAGACCAATGTCGGTAAGGTAATGGGGCCTAACTGCAAAGGTAGTATTATCGTACCTAGAGCCTGGCGGCCAGTGTTATCAAATCATGAATGTACAAGGAGGAAGCTACTAAAGAAGATGAGTCAATTTTAATTTTAGGTAGTAGGTCCATACCAAAAATGTTGAGAGCCAAACCAATGTCAATGAGGGTATGCTTGATACCAATGTTGTTAATATTGACGATAATCATCAAGGGCTCTGCTTTCTTCTGCACATTCGGAGGCGAGAGTTCTTGTAGGTGGAATGTGAGATTTGGCGAATCCACACGAATATGATCCAACAATCCATTAACATCTATAGGCCTAGTGGAGGTAGGAAAGATGATCTTTTGTAAAGCTTCCTGAAGCATCTCTTGATAAACTAGAGCAGTCTGAAGCAAGTCCCAAAGCAAGATCTTAGCCGGAGTAACACAAAGTTGCTCAACAAGATCATAGTTGCCTGGTGCTTTGACCATAGGCTTAGATGTTGAAGGAAGGCTTGGTTGAGAAGGTAGTAAAGGAGTAGTGACAGAAGGTTGTGAAGTAGGAACAAAAAGTTGTGAAGTAGGAATAGAAGGTTGTTGATTTAGATTTTATTTGTTATTCCTTGTAGGATATGTGTGCCCAATAGTGTTATAAGATGTAGAGTCCATAGCTTATGATGAACCTTGAATACAAGTCTGGTGAATCGCTACAACACAAGATTCCATAGATGGGAGAGTCGAATGGGGTTACATAGATGGTGGGTTTCTTAGGGCTTAGAGGAGACACTAAGACCACCACCACATTTACCAATCCCTCAGCTTGTCAAGAGGAGGCTTGTTCGAGAGATTTTTTGATAGGGGAGAGTGCTTCTAAGAAATCATCTAGAGCATCCTCCAGCATATCAAAATCTTCCTCAGAAAAGCCATTATCATGAACGTGCAAAATCTTAAAGAAAGTTCCAATGTTCACATCTAGTTCAACAAAATGTGATATAAGAGGGATTCACTGCACATGGGTCTCTCATTTCTCAAAGGATCACCAAGGAACAAACTGCCCTTATACACCACAAACTAACAGATTAATGAAATAACAAAGAACCAGGATTTAGTTATGCTTCTAGCTAAGACTATTAAAGATCCTGAGGGAGCAAGATTGGAGGATTCTTATCTCAGAAGAGAGAGGTCTCGGCCAAAGGATGTAAGTGCAGTTCTAGGACACTAGCATGACATGCCATTGTCTAAAAGGCACGCTAGCATCCTGAGTGACAAAGAGCTCAGGAGCTGAACAAATAGGAATAAATCTCACTTCCAAATTTAGGAAGAGTCTCTACGAGAGTATTTAACTGATCAGAACACCAAATGTTGAAGTAAAAACAAAGATACTTTAGGAAAGCTTACCTTTCTTAGAATGTTTGAACTTCACACCAAGCTCTTTTTCTTAAACTACACACAAAAGACTGAGGAGAAAGTTGTTGGGTGGTTGTGTAGGGGCCTGCCTCAGTCAAACCCCGCTTTGGTGTTCCCACCTCCATAGGAAACCAAGTTGGAAAGGAATGCTAAAGGAATAAAAAAAATGTGTGGTGAAAGCAATACCTGCTCAAGAGTAGGACCCGCACCATGATAAGCGTGTGGTGAAATCAATACCCGCTCAGAGTAGAACCCGCACTAGGAAATAGTAAACAAAGGAATACAAAGGGAAAGTGTGAGAGAGAGAGAATTACCCATGACCAAGGCCCTCTCCGAAGCACATAGACACATTGTTGAGTGCTTGCTTGAAAGATTTTGTTGCTGTTGGGAGGACCTTAGTCTAGCATGGCTTCGCCTATGAATGCACTGCTATCAAAGAAGAGGAAGTCTCAAAGTTGGAGCAAGTGGAGATAGAGCTAGTGTGATGTCTTCCAACCTCCAAATGGAATGGAAAAAGAGTTTTTAATGCTTACAAGGGTGGCAAAGAGCCATTACTTTTGGAGTGTAACCACTAGGACACGTGTCTCAAGGATTAACCTTCCAGATTCTGTGTTTGAACTCAGGAAACGGACGGGATGCTAGCGTGCCACATAGATTTTTGTGCGCTTCACATTCGTCCAAGGCTTGTATTCTCGAGAAACGCATCGCCAGGATTCTATTGCACAACCACTTATCCACATGGAGTCTAAATCATGAAATTCCAACCCATGGGATTTTGTCATTAATATCTCAAGGTGCCATAAATGCTTGGCATAAATGTCAAAATATGGAATTGCCCCTAGGTGCAATTCTGTGATATTACTAGTTGATTTATTTCCAGCATTTCATTTCCAATATTGTTTATTTCCTAGTTTATGGATGATTAGAATGGAGTCCTAGTGCACATACAGTGCTGACCCATTTCAAGTTTACGTCCCTAGGTTGACAATGAAATGCACTTTCATGGTGAATAAGATAGCTACTTAATGCAAATGTCCAATCTCTAAGTCACAACTATAAGGGCTTAGTTATTAAACCATTAGAGGAGGCCAACATTGGTGTCACTTAAAAGGTGTTAAGATGGACCCTAAGAAGAGAGTATTTTTGGGTCTAACAAGATACTATAGAATATTTATTCATACCTATCATCCTATAAAGAAAATTTTCTTTTGGGAAGGTATTAAAGTGAATATTCAAAAATTTGTGGTAGAATATTTGATATGCCAACAAAATAAAAGGGGAATAATAAAGACTCTAGGCCTCTTATAAATATTAGGCATTCCAGTACAACACTGGGAAAAAATATTAATGGACTTCATTATGGGGTTGCCAAATATAAATAATATTGATGTAATCTAGCTTGTTGTGGATAAACTAATTAAGAATGCATATTTTTGTGGACTCTCTCATCTAGATTCCACTAATATTTTTGTGCTTGCTAATTATCGACAAAAGATAAAATGGGCCGCAAAATGCATAATTTAGAAAATTAAATGTTCAATTAGGTCCAATTATTTAAGTGGGAGCAGAACATAGTGTTAAATTTTCAAGGGTGACAATTTATGATGCTACATTTAGCCCCCACTTTAGTGAGAGTATGAACTTATGCTCATACTCACACTAAAGTAGAAAAACATGTCAAGAGAAGTCTAAATGTATAAATGTTGAAGAGATAGGATGACAAATGATCAAGGGGGAGTGCACAATCCCTCATAATACAATATCCCATGGAAAACCAACATAAGCACAAAGGAACACGCATGTATGAAATGCAACAAGATAACCTACACAAACATACATGTGAAAAACATGAAGCATACACCATGAAAACACATGAGCTAGCATAACACATAAGCAAAAAAAAGGAACAAAAACATGATGCAAATATGAAGAAGACACACGAAAGAAACACAACACAACACAACACACGGTTAGTACTAAAGGGATTTGAGTTGGTAAGGAAAAGAGACCCCAACCTTAAATATGTCTCAAATACCAAACATCATCCATTTAATGAATGTTAGTCAAAGGAATGTTTCCATGAGGGCTAGCAAGTTGCATTATGCCTCATCACTCATGAGCTACATGGATCCACTAGCTAGAAAGTTGCATTATGCTAGGTTTTCATGCAATATGGTGGGTTCCACAAGGCTAGCAAGTTGTATTATACTAAACACTCATGAAACACATAGCTCTAATGTCAAGCAAGTTGTTTTATGCTCGAAAACCATGTTAATAAAGGGGGTTCCACAAGGCTAGAAAGTTGTGTTATGCTACACTCATGAAACACATAGCTCTACTATCAAGAAATTTTTGTTATACTTGGCAGCCATGTTAATAAAGGTGCTCAAGTTCACAACCCAACAAGCTCTATTATGTTGAATCCATGAACTACCTTGCCAAAACTTCACCTAAGCTGCATAAAATTTTCTATGAGGGCACATAACAAACTCGCCTACAAAGGTGAAACAAAGGAAAAAGGGGATATAGGGGTGATGTGGATTCACCAAAATGAAATGATGACCTAGGACACCCTCACTTTTCCTAGTTTCATTAGAAAAAGAGATCTCCTGAGGATTAAATTGACTTTCAACCTTGAGGTGAGTCAACTCTATGGGCCTGAGTATCTGTTGTTTCCTTATGACATAAATGATTGAAATGCACTTTGGGGAGATAAAAATAAAATATTTAATGAGCTCAATTTTATGATATAAAACTTGAAATGTTGAGTATTAGGATAGCTCAAATAGAAATAGTAACTTTTAGGAAAATTTGAGAAGGGTAGAATGGTATGTACCTAGCTCCAAATGTGGATTTTGAACATTGCTGAAGGATAAATTCACCCTAGGGTGAATGGGTCTCTATATAGGGGTCTAAGAACTAATTTCATAGTCCTCTGATCCCAGATCTTAGCTCCTAATTTCTCTAGATTCCACTATCGAAAGGTCAAAAATAAATTTTGTAGGTGAGTTTCCATGGCTTGACAACTTTGTAAAATTTCTCTTTTGATCCAATTTCAGTCCTTCTTCACCTACAAATTTTCGCATACAAAGAGGGAATTTTTTTTGTTTTTGGGTGATAGGGGTTTTCCTTGGTCAAACCCTAGTTTGGTAATTAAACTTTGATAAGGAAATAATGATGAAATGGAAATAATTTTATGAATGAAAAAAGTGATGTCACAACTCACTAAAACCTTAATGGTTTCCCTTAGAGGACTAAACTCTAACACATCTATCTAAGGATTGGATATTTCTTAAATTGGCTTGAATGATTTCTTGATTTGATGGTTGAATACTTGAAACCTACATCAAAATGTTAGTTCCAAAACATAATATGAACACACATAACTTTCATAATAATATTTTCTCTTATGACAGTTGTCTTAATTCTAGATATTCTCCTTAGATTTGAATTGATAAAGAGACCTTGTATTTATAGGAATTTATCTAATTTCTCAAAAATTAAATTTCAAAAGTTGACAATTGAAATGTGAATTTGAATCATTAAAATGCCTCCAAAAACATATTAAAATTTGGGTCTTGGAACTTAAGGAGGAACCATTTTCCCTTGGTCAAATGGGTCCTAGGACCTAAGTCCAAGACACTCAATTTTCAAGGTGTTTAAATTAATGTTAGAATTTTTTTAATATAAATTTCCCTTTTAGAAAACGAGAATAATAAGGCTTAAGAATACATAATTTAGGCAATTAGAAGCTTAATTAAGTCCAATTAATTAAGGGGATACAAACATAGTGTGAAAATATAGAGTACATTTTTCAACACTACATTTAGCCCCCACTTTAGTGAGGGTATGATCCCATGATAAAACTCACACTAAAGTAGACAAATAAGTCAAGAGAGGTCTAATTGTACAATTTTTAGAAAGATGAGATGACAATAATCAAGGAGGGAAATCAAGCTCCCATGATCAAAGATCCTATGATAAACCAACAAAGGCACAAAGAGACACACAAATGCAGTAGTGACACAAGATACATCATACAATTTCAAAATTAATGCAAAGATAAAAAAAATAAAAATGGATCAAGCTTTGACTATTTTTCCAAGCAATATGTATCAATCCTAGGTTGTTTTTCCAAATATATGCTCACACGGGCTAGTGGATTCTGATATACACTAGGTGAGCCCCAAGGCAATATGAGAAACACACAATGGTATGGTGTAGTCTCATATAGACTAGGTGTGTACTAATAACCATACCAAAAGTTATACTCCCTGGTAAATTTGATAAGGTGCCACATACAACAATCACAAGGCTAGCAAGTTGCATTATGCTGGACACTCATGAGATAAAGGCACCAAAAAACAAGTTGTGTTATGCATGGTGGACAATAATTTTGTTTATGATAGTTAAAGGGGTTTTTCTTAGTTCATGAAAGGTCTCACTTTAGGGATCACACTCAATATCACCATCAAGAGAGGACTAGCTGAGAAATAAAAGATTCACACCTTAGGGAATGCAATCCATAGCATTACCACTAAGAGGAATGTCATATGTCAAGAAAGGTCACGCTCTTGAAGGACATCAATCCCAATGTCACTAACAAGAAGACACATCACATGAAATAAGAAAACCACACTTTGAAAAAGGTCATGTCATCAAGAAAGAAACATGTGGGAGGCATAATTCCCCCCACTTTAAAGAAAATACTAAACACCATGTTGTGAGAGATTACTTTAAAGTAGAAGATGATAAATGCCAATTGATAAAAGAGACATGATAGCTTATTTGGAAAGCCCTATTCCAAACATATGTTTCCAAATAAAGATATGTCATGAAAAGGAGGTTTCCCCCATATGTAATCCTAAGGTAACACATAAGGGATCCAAAGATTTTGGGTCAGTGTATGTCTTTGCTATAATGATATAATCAAGCTCAAAATCATCATCATTCCCCAAATAAATCATGAAACAATGAGCACAAAGTAAGAATGAAACATAGAGATTGAAAACAAAGGAGAAGCCTTTTGAGTCAACATGGAAGAGACCTTAAATGTCTTGATGCTTTTCATTATCCCAAAAAGGAAACATAAGACAAAAGAAAAGGAAAATGGCTACGATAGATAGAAGAATGAAGATACAAATAGAAGAATGTCACGACAGATTCACTTCCTTTCTATCCTTTCACCAACAGAGTGACAAAGGTCATCCAAAGTAGGATTACAGACATTAATACATGCCAAGCAACACATTACAGGGGATCACATTACACATATGTAATCACACAAATAACATGAATAGATATAAATATAGTATGACACATGCTGGCCATCTTGTTCATCATATGCGAAAGGCGAATGACTAGCCAAAGGGGAAACACTGAGTGTTGTAATAGCACAATCACTAGGTTCAACATGTTGTGATGCACTCTTGTTAGGAGGATCATTGCAGTTGTTCTCATCTAAGCTCATAGAAGAGGAAAATAACAAATTCAACTCATTATGCACTTCCTTGTCAATCTTAACAATCTCATCATCATCATCCAAGTTAATCAAAACAAGAGGTCTAATGATAATTTCCATATAGGTTTCATGTGTTTATTGTTGTGGCGAAGGTAAAGCATCATCATTCTTTGTTTGAGTTAAACTATGATCTTGGTTTATTTATTCTTTCTCTTATTTTAGCTTATGAGCAATAGAATGACATCTACGCCTATGCTCTTTAGCATTTTAGTTTCTTTTTGCATGGTTTTCAAGTTATGATTATGTAGGAGAGAGTTTATCAACCATATGTTTTATTTTTTCCTGCAAGGGAGGAACAAAAGGAACCATCGAGAGTTGGTGAACCACTTCCACTTTAGGCATAAATTTTTTTTATCTTAAGAGGCACAACGGGAATTGTATGGTTGTACATATTTCTCTCTTATAGGAAATAGGTGAAGGATTTTTCATGTATTTTTCTTGGTTACTTGGAAGGTCTTTTGGTTGAATCATGGTTTGATCAATGATAGGAGACTCAAGCATGGGTTGAGGGATATTGCTAAGAGGGAATTTTGCTATGTGCTTTTCCTTGAAATTTTGATAAGATTTGAAAAATAAGTCCTCACGAGGCT
The DNA here is from genome assembly GCA_007258455.2 of Sequoia sempervirens. Lineage (NCBI taxonomy): Eukaryota > Viridiplantae > Streptophyta > Pinopsida > Cupressales > Cupressaceae > Sequoia > Sequoia sempervirens. The sequence continues at coordinate 55,418 of VDFB02056127.1, forward strand.
TAATAGGTTCCATAGGTTTGGGCCAAAAGAAATCCAATGAGAAATTTCCATAAGAAGACATAGGATTAAAACCACTATGATGCATAGTGAAAGTTTCATTTCCAAATGGAATTTTTAAGCATTTATGAACTACCAATGGAATGAAATCCATGGAGCGTAGCCATGGATAGCCTAGCTTCACACAAAATTGGTCCAATGATGGGATGATGGAGAATGAGACATTTAATTGATTTAGTCCAACTTTTAAGGAGAGAGTGATCAAACCTATTGTAGGGAAAGCAAAACCATTATGTGTTTTGATCCATTCTTTCAAATTTTCATAAGAATCTTGATCAAGTTCATACACAAATAAGAATTACTTAGCGATCACATTCTCTACACACATAGGATCAATTAATATCCCATTAGTAGGCTGGTCATTGATTCTTCCAGCTATGTAAAGAGGACTATTGGGTGCATGTTTACTTATGTCATTTTGTGAGAAAGCAATGTTAAGAGACATGTTGGTTTGGCCCTTATGAGATTGAAAATCAATGAAGTTGATCATAGTCATTTTATTAGAAAAAAATACTTTTGAATAATTCACTTGTTTTGACCAATTAACTTAAATGCAAATAATTTCATAAAAGTGCAATTCCAAAAACCAAAACTAAGATCTACCAACAACCAGAAATAAAGAAAATAGAGACAAGTTATTGCCCAAAATTTTGGAAAATGACCTATATACGGACAAATTCGGCCTAGGGTGAATGGGTCTTTACATAGGGTTTTGAAAAATTAAGTTCTAAGTTTCTGAGTCAATGTTTAAGGTTGTTGTTGCAAGTTGCAAACAGATTCTCTTAGTTGCTGATTTTTAAATTTTTATGATTGAATGTTAATTCAATTTGATGAGAAACAACATGAAAAATGACAACTTTCTAGATGTATTTTTTTTGAATTTTTGATGTAAATGATTGAAAAATACTAATATGTAGACTACTATGTGAAGTGAATGCAATATGTATGCAAGATTTTAGATTTTTGAGATTTTAAAGGATGAAAAATGCACTTTTAAAAGCCTAAATGAAATGAAAACTAATGTAATTTTGAAAAACCCTAAATGAGATACAATGCAAACTAATCCAGATCTTAGATCTAGGGTTTTGAAAGACTACCAAATCAAGAATCTTATAGTGTAAGAATGTCAAGTTCACTAGAATGATACAAAGAAAAATGAGGATAAGGGGGGTGATGTGGGTTCACCAAAATGAAATGATGTCCTAGGACACCCTCACTTTTTCTAGTTTTACTAGAAAAAGAGATCTCCCAAGGATACAAATGACTTTCAACTTTGAGGTGAGTCAACTCTATGGGGATGGGGATTTGTTGTTTCCTTGTGATAGAAATGACTGAAATGCATGTTGGGGAGATAAAAATAAAATACTTAATGAGCTCAATTGTATGATGTAAAAATTGAAATGTTAAGTATTAGAATAGCAAAAATAGAAACAATAACTTTCAGGAAAATATAAGAAGGGTAGAATGGTATGTACCTGGCTCCAAATGTGGGTTCTGAACATTGCTAAAGGACATAATCTCCCTAGGGTGAATGGGTCTCTATATAGGGGTCCAAAATATGATTTCACAATCCTCTGATCTCATATCTTAGCTCGTGATTTCTCTAGATTCCATTGTCAGAAGGTCAAAAATAAAATTTGTAGGTGAGTTTTTGTGGCTTAACAACTTTGATGACAACTTTCACAACTTTATAAAATTGCTCTTTTGATCCAATTTCAGTCCTTCTTTACCTACAAATTTGCACATTCAAAGAGAGGGAAAAATATTTGTTTTAGGGTGAATAGGGGTTTGCCTTGGTCAAAACCCAGTTCAGTAATTAAACCTTGATAATGAAATAATGATAGAATGAAAAGAATTTGATGAATGAACAATGTTATGTCACAACTCACCAAACCCTTAATGGCTGCCCTTAGAGGACTGAAGTTTAACACATCGTTCTAAGGATTGAATATTTATTAAATTGGCTTGAATGATTGCTTGATTTGATGCTTGAATACTTGAAACCTACATCACAATGTTAGCTCCAAAACATAATATGAACACACATAGATTTGACATGATGATATTATCTTGATTGTTGTTGTAGCTGACTGATAAATCTTCTTTTTGATGCTCTTTAAAATAATATTTTCTCTTGTGAAATTTTCCTTAATGTTAGATATTCTCCTTAGATTTGAATTGATAAAAATACCTTGTATTTATAGGTTTTTATCTAATTTCCTGAAAATTAGATTCCAAAAAATGACAATTGAAACTTGAATTTGAATCATTAATTTTTTTCCAAAAACATTAAAAATTGGGTCTTGGCAATTAAGGAGGACCCATTCACCCTTGGGGGAATGGGTCCTAGGACCTATGTTGAGGACACTCAATTTCCAAGGTGTTTAAGTTAATGTTAGCATTTGTTTAATATAAGTTTCCTTTCCAAAAAATGGGAATAATAAGGCTCAAGAATGCATAATTTAGGAAATTAGAAGCTTGATTAAGTCCAATTAATTAAGGGGATGCAAACATAGTGTGAAAATGTAAAGGAGTAATTTTTTCAACAATATAGAAGGTGCATAAATGAAAAATTCTCCCATAAATACACATAAATGACAAACTCACCTACAAAGGTGCATAAACTTGCCTACGAAGGCACATAAGACAAGGTCAAAACCTCAAGGGGTGTTCTAAACAATAACATCATAACAGGTGATTTTAAATGACAAAGGGACATTGCTCAATACATGGAGGGTCACACCTTAGGGAATATCACACATGACATCACCACTAAGAGAGGACAAGTCATGGAATAAAACTATCACACTTTAGGGAATACTAGCCATAGTATTACCACCAAAGGGAACATCATATGCCAATAAAATTCATGCACTTAGAGGATATCAAGCCTAATATCACCACAAAGGAAACACATGGATTGAGAAATCCACAATACCATTGAAAAGGTCACACTTTCTAGGAGATGTGTGCTGTCATCACTAAAAAGAGACCATTTTTATGTAAATAATAAGTAGGGGAGCATATTCCTACCCTTAAAAAGTTAGTGTACTTGCTACACTAAGATTTTAAGGAGATAGAAAGGGGTCCCTTGGTAGAAGGAATGGACCTAACAAAAGGTTTCCTAACCCATTTCCCCTTAAGTGTAGGGAGAAAGGTGAGTGAATATGGATGATGAGTCACTACTCCTTGCAAAATGAAATATGATTACATAAAACTTAATTTATACCCCCATGCATGGCAGTGAGTATTATGTGATACTAGAACTACCACATGGAAAGGAGGAAAAACTAATGCTATTTATCTTGGGAGAATATTTTATGATTAAGTGAAGGTCTTTATAATGTTTTCATTATTTTTGAAGGATAATAGTCAAGATCTTTTTTTGTTTCTTGTGTGTTGAGCTCTAGAGGGACAAAGTTACCTTATTCTTGTATACCACATCCTTTCCCATTATACCCTTGAAATTGTTTCAAAAGTTGATAACCTCTTCCATAAATGGCTTCCATTTCTTTCAAGGGAGGTAGTTTTCATAATCAGTTTCACCATAAGTGGATGTCCAATTTGTGTTTTCCTCCTTGCTAGAAGTTGTAGAATCAGATATTTTTGATGATTTAGTGATAGATTGTATTGATACCATTGCAACTTCTTTCTCTTTTCCTGATTTTGATGGTGTAATATTGTATTCCCCCATAAACATAGGTGTGAAATCTAATGATCCCCAACCATCATCCAATAGCTTTGTTGCAAATGAAAGACACTTATCTTTTTCTTTAATTTGTAAAGGTTCCACTTTTGAAGTTGGTATCAATGTTCTAAAAGGACTCTCTATTCCTATTTCAGTTTGTAAATAATTTTAAGATTTAGGATCAAATTTTATCATGTTAAAATTATTGTTGTATGTGTATTTCATTAAAGGATGAAGCATTGAAGGCACTCCTTTCATCTCATGAATCCATGGCCTACCCAAGAGAAGGTTATATGAAAGAACAATGCAAAATGAATACCTAAGTGAATAATGCAAATTAGTACAATACAAAATCTAGATCTAGGGTGAATGGCTTCAAATATTAAAGGTATTAACATGTCAGGTTCACCAAAATGAAATGTAGAAAAAGGTGAGATCCTCTCTATAGAGATTTCACTTTAGGGTTTAGGTTCCTTTTTTAAATATTTAATTTTAGATTTGAAAGTGGTGGGGATTTGATGGATTTCAACAAGATATAGGACAAACTTACAACCTGATAGGTGAGTAAATCTACCCTTGACCAAATCTAGAATGAACCTAAAGATGAAATGAAATAGTTCAATTGACTTAATGATACAAATTACTATTCTAATGCAAATACAACATATCTAAGAAGTCACAAACAAAAACAAACTACATAAATGGAGTAAGCTAAACACCATGCACCTGTGATAAAAATTTGGAGCTGAAAATGTTGGAAATAGGAACCCCAAGTGCCATTGTCTTTGTAGGGATAATTTAGATCTAATTTCATAGTCTTATGGTGCCAAATTGGATCTTATGTTCTCCTCTTGTCACATTGTCGGATCATTGTCATCCATATTTTTACAATTAAGTTTCTAGGAGCTATCAAGGAGTAGGGTATTGATGGAAACAATGGATAATTGACCCTCAAACTTCTTCCACTCTTCAAACTTGAAACCTACACATTCAAAGAGAGAAGAAAGGTTGTTTCATTTAGGGGCTCGCCTTAGTAAAACATTATTTTAGTTTTTCCACTTCCACAATGGCAATGCCAATGATAAATGGATAAATGATGAAAAGGAATGATGAATCCATAAAGTGTTGCAACTCACCACCATTCAATGGCTTCCTCGAAGGACTAGTCATACACATGTCCTCAAGGCTTGAATCTTTCTTGCTTGAATTTGTTGAAGACCTACAAGGATTAGATCTCACAAACAATATGAAAACATAAATATGAACAAACTCACATACACTTTGACATGATGTTTGGATCTTGAATTGCTGCAATAAATACTTTAATGGTTGTTCTTGACTTTCTTGATAATGCTCTTGATAATAATTCTTTCTCTTGATGCTCAATTCTTTCACTTCTTGCTATATATCTCTTGTTATCTTTCAAATAATGCAATAAATAGGTATTTATACACAATTATTCTAATTTCCTAAAAATTAAATCCCGATAGCTGACTTTAGATATTTGAATTTGGAGATAAAATAGGGGGACATAGGCAACCTAGGGGCTAGTATCCCAAACCTATTTTTTTGGAAATTAAGGAGTTAGGGACAAAGTATTATATAAAAGTATTTGTTTTGTGCTTGCAAATTATCAAAAAAAAAAAAAATGGGCCACAAAATGTAAAATTTAGGAAATTCAATATTCAATTAGGTCAAATTAGCTAAAAGGGAGCAAAACATAGTGTGAAATTGTCAAGGGTGAGAGTTTATGATGCTACAGTTAATATTAAGGATGCCTTAGGAATAAGACTAACATTTGCAACAAGAAGAATTGTCAACTTGCATCAATAGGTTTCTTAGCCCACAACATAAGGACTATAGATTGTTGTGGAGAAGAAGTAAACTTATTGGGGCATGGTGCTTTTAGAAGAAAATGGAGGTGATCATTTAATGATCACTTTGTGAGTCACCTAATATTGATCTTACCTGTCAATAAGACAACGAGGAGGAGTCTAATTATAGTAGGATTGAATTATAACAAATTTTTCTGTGAACATGTTTATGCTACATGCAATTAAGCTATTGGACATAGAGTCTGTATTTGGTTTTTCTACTCTTTTTCCAGATAGTTATTGTTTTCTATTTCAAAATGCAGTCCTCTTCCTATCTTTGAGGAAGAGTTGACATTTTTTTTTTCAATCCATGAATAATAAAACTCCTCACAAACCCTATATAGTAGGATCTTTTGCTAATGAGGGGATCTAGTTATCTAGTTAATATTATTACTAAGTAGTTGTAGTAGTGTTATGAATAGGATATGTTTTATTTGAACAAAGACCTTTAACAAATTCTTGTTAGAATTTTTGTAATAGTTCAGTGTTAGGATGTACTAAAGAGAATTGATTTGATATCATGATTTGTTGAGTAAGTGAGTATTTGGTAAAATCGTGTGGAAGCAACAACTCAAGTAAGGGCCACTTAAGGTATTGTTGAACCACTTTAGTTTTAGTTGTACATTAAAAAATTCAAACCCTCATTAACCTTCAAACCCTTATTATGCATCAATATGAATGTAAAATAATAAAACATAAACACATTCACAACCATACACCATAAAACACTAGATTTACATGTAAAAACCTAATCAAGGAAAAACCACAGTGGGGATTAACTCACATATTTATAAATAACAACACCAATTACAAAAGGCTTATTGTTGGAAGGTTTCACTACCTAGAAGAAAAGAATGACTCACTGCCAAGGGATCACTACCCAAAGGACTCACTATCCAAAATAGAAAGAGAATAGAAGAAGACTGTTACAAGGAGGTTCACTACCTCAGAGCAACAAGAAGATCCACCACAAAAACTCTACACACCCACAACCGTAAACTCACTACCTCCAACAACTTTAGGTACGCTGGAAATGTAGACACCTTTTGTTCACTTCTTCCAATAGCCTTAGGCAGTTAAGCTCACACTCAGATCACAATACTAGATTACATTCACATCATCCTTCACATCACTACTCACAATACACATCTTCAATAATTAACCTTGATTATATATCTTTCACGACCTCACACAACTTCTCTAGGTTGGACTCAGTGAAACATATGCACCTCAAATGTGCAACCACCAAATAGGTTGGTACCAAACACTTTCACTGTGGAAAGAAGTGAAGGAGAACCAAACCAAGTGCTAATCAGGACCTAAATCTACATCGACACACTACACCATGCTTCCACAAAAAAATAAACCATCTTCGTAATTAGTGCTAGCACACTAGGTTGGCTAAACCTGCACTAACACTATTAAAAAATCAATTCACTCTTCACCAAGTCTAGAAAATCCTATAGACCACATAGCAACATCACACAACATCTTGGAATTTTCCAACATCATCAAAATATTTAGCAACACTAACACAACCACCTAAAACTAAGAATACTATCATCCTATGCAACTAGCCACACTGCCACAAGCATACAACTCACTAACCAACCTTGCAAAAAAATTGAACACCAAACACTCTAGGGGAAGGTAGATGCAATAAATATAAGCACGTTCAAAAATTCGTAAGACAAGAAACCTCAATGTAGAGAAATGTAGAGTAATTCCATTTCTCCCAAACAACCTTCTTCATAGGCAACACATTTTCAGACACATCTTCCACTACTGCATGATTTAGAACTTGAAACTTTGGATATAACACCTCTCAAAACCTCTGATCATCTTATCCAAACCACACAAGCACATATTCAACCATGAATAAATGCAGAGCACAATGTAGAACACAACTTTGTCACCTTGTACACTCTCTATTCAAATTTTCTCACAAGCACTTAGAAACCAAGCGAACCAATTACATCAATAACTCCTGCTCAACACCACAACTCCTTCTCAACATGACCACACTAGAGGTTGACATAGGTTGACATCAATGACAACACTAAAGATAACATAGTGCAACAATCTCTAACATATTATTTTTTTTATATTATTTTTCCATGGAGATAATTTAAAGCACTATCAAAGTAGATTCCAACAATAATTAATTTAATTTGAATGATTTCTATTATAAATATAAATATGTATGTGTGTAGTGAATGAACTTTAGATACACACATATATTTAGGCATATTTATAATTCATGTATATTAATTAGTAAGAAATTGATGAGGTAAGAAATGGTAGTCAAAACTATGTTTTTCCTCTTAATTGAGTTTGTGAAAAATAATTCAATTATTTTATTTGAAATGTGTTTTGTCTTGAAAATAGTTTAATCCAATGTTAAGAATTTATTTCTATTTCAATATCATCATCACTCAAGTTGTACATTTTTTTGTAAATTTGATGAGTCTTGTCTTGACTGTGTCAAGTCAAGTTGAGATAGAAGTGGTGGACACATGGTAGACAAATTATTTTTAGGATGTGAATATGCTTTAAAATGCTTTGTCCAAAGTGATGCATAATATACACACATTGTTGGTCCATGGTATTTGATAGGTTGATTGTTAACTAGAGATGTTATACTTAGCTAGAAAAGTTGTCTGATGGGTTGCAAGCAACAAGGTCATTACCTCACATAGTTCTTGGATGACATGGTACAATTGCAAATCCCTTTTATCTACTACCCTTGTGAACTTGGGTAGGGCCACCTCTAGTAGGAAGGTGTGCAGGGGATCATCAGTCTATGGTTGGAGGTAAAGCACCCAAATGATGATCTTGTCCACTCAACAAATTAATACGCCAGAGATTTGTTACTTAGAGACACATTACACATTGAGACAATGATTATTCTAATTGTATATTTACATTGAGACAATGATTATTCTAATTGTATATTTATTATTACATATTGTACTTGAATAAAAATGAAAAACTAAATATGACATTTAAAAAATAAAATATATTATGTATTTATTATTACTTTAAGCATAAACGTAATTTGCTTTTATAGTTTGGAGTGGATGTATTCTAATTATGGTAATAAATGAAATGAAATATTGAAGTATGATGTTATTAAAATATGTTTGGGTGCTTAGTCCCTCATAATGATGTTGTTTATTATAGATTCACTAATTTATTTTGAATAATGTAGTATTATTTAATTCGTGAAAAAATTAGGTAATTTTTTATACAAACAAAAGGGTTTGTTAAACAACATAGGATATAACCTAGGAAAACCCTTTTGAGAAAAAACTTGCAATTAAAGAACTTACATTGAATATATTATATGTAGAACAATATTTTAATACAATCATAGATGTAGCATGGATATATTTTATATCTAGAGATAATTAAGTAGCATAACCCTACAATAAAAAACAACATACAAAATCCACCCTAATCATCTATTATATAAACCAAGGAGTTATAGGTAACCACATGGTTTCTTAAAACTATGATCCCAAAACCATGATCCAAGTATTAGTTCAACTAATCCAAGTTGGACCCATGCACCCCTCTCCAAGAGTAATTCCTCCCATAATATGATATAATTCATAAGTCAAATATTACACCCACTAAACATGGGTGCTCCAATTCGGTCCATTTCAATCTCAAGTACAATATGATATTACACATGCTATAAATAGTAAATAAATATGCTCCACTTGGTCTCTAATGTAACTCTTTCTATTAGTACTCTTACATTAGATTCTCTCTTACACATAACTTACACATGTCATAGATTCATGTGCATATTACAATGTCATATATTCT
>VDFB02056127.1:64970-119234 GCA_007258455.2 Sequoia sempervirens
TCTTGATAATGCTCTTGATAATAATTCTTTCTCTTGATGCTCAATTCTTTCACTTCTTGCTATATATCTCTTGTTATCTTTCAAATAATGCAATAAATAGGTATTTATACACAATTATTCTAATTTCCTAAAAATTAAATCCCGATAGCTGACTTTAGATATTTGAATTTGGAGATAAAATAGGGGGACATAGGCAACCTAGGGGCTAGTATCCCAAACCTATTTTTTTGGAAATTAAGGAGTTAGGGACAAAGTATTATATAAAAGTATTTGTTTTGTGCTTGCAAATTATCAAAAAAAAAAAAAATGGGCCACAAAATGTAAAATTTAGGAAATTCAATATTCAATTAGGTCAAATTAGCTAAAAGGGAGCAAAACATAGTGTGAAATTGTCAAGGGTGAGAGTTTATGATGCTACAGTTAATATTAAGGATGCCTTAGGAATAAGACTAACATTTGCAACAAGAAGAATTGTCAACTTGCATCAATAGGTTTCTTAGCCCACAACATAAGGACTATAGATTGTTGTGGAGAAGAAGTAAACTTATTGGGGCATGGTGCTTTTAGAAGAAAATGGAGGTGATCATTTAATGATCACTTTGTGAGTCACCTAATATTGATCTTACCTGTCAATAAGACAACGAGGAGGAGTCTAATTATAGTAGGATTGAATTATAACAAATTTTTCTGTGAACATGTTTATGCTACATGCAATTAAGCTATTGGACATAGAGTCTGTATTTGGTTTTTCTACTCTTTTTCCAGATAGTTATTGTTTTCTATTTCAAAATGCAGTCCTCTTCCTATCTTTGAGGAAGAGTTGACATTTTTTTTTTCAATCCATGAATAATAAAACTCCTCACAAACCCTATATAGTAGGATCTTTTGCTAATGAGGGGATCTAGTTATCTAGTTAATATTATTACTAAGTAGTTGTAGTAGTGTTATGAATAGGATATGTTTTATTTGAACAAAGACCTTTAACAAATTCTTGTTAGAATTTTTGTAATAGTTCAGTGTTAGGATGTACTAAAGAGAATTGATTTGATATCATGATTTGTTGAGTAAGTGAGTATTTGGTAAAATCGTGTGGAAGCAACAACTCAAGTAAGGGCCACTTAAGGTATTGTTGAACCACTTTAGTTTTAGTTGTACATTAAAAAATTCAAACCCTCATTAACCTTCAAACCCTTATTATGCATCAATATGAATGTAAAATAATAAAACATAAACACATTCACAACCATACACCATAAAACACTAGATTTACATGTAAAAACCTAATCAAGGAAAAACCACAGTGGGGATTAACTCACATATTTATAAATAACAACACCAATTACAAAAGGCTTATTGTTGGAAGGTTTCACTACCTAGAAGAAAAGAATGACTCACTGCCAAGGGATCACTACCCAAAGGACTCACTATCCAAAATAGAAAGAGAATAGAAGAAGACTGTTACAAGGAGGTTCACTACCTCAGAGCAACAAGAAGATCCACCACAAAAACTCTACACACCCACAACCGTAAACTCACTACCTCCAACAACTTTAGGTACGCTGGAAATGTAGACACCTTTTGTTCACTTCTTCCAATAGCCTTAGGCAGTTAAGCTCACACTCAGATCACAATACTAGATTACATTCACATCATCCTTCACATCACTACTCACAATACACATCTTCAATAATTAACCTTGATTATATATCTTTCACGACCTCACACAACTTCTCTAGGTTGGACTCAGTGAAACATATGCACCTCAAATGTGCAACCACCAAATAGGTTGGTACCAAACACTTTCACTGTGGAAAGAAGTGAAGGAGAACCAAACCAAGTGCTAATCAGGACCTAAATCTACATCGACACACTACACCATGCTTCCACAAAAAAATAAACCATCTTCGTAATTAGTGCTAGCACACTAGGTTGGCTAAACCTGCACTAACACTATTAAAAAATCAATTCACTCTTCACCAAGTCTAGAAAATCCTATAGACCACATAGCAACATCACACAACATCTTGGAATTTTCCAACATCATCAAAATATTTAGCAACACTAACACAACCACCTAAAACTAAGAATACTATCATCCTATGCAACTAGCCACACTGCCACAAGCATACAACTCACTAACCAACCTTGCAAAAAAATTGAACACCAAACACTCTAGGGGAAGGTAGATGCAATAAATATAAGCACGTTCAAAAATTCGTAAGACAAGAAACCTCAATGTAGAGAAATGTAGAGTAATTCCATTTCTCCCAAACAACCTTCTTCATAGGCAACACATTTTCAGACACATCTTCCACTACTGCATGATTTAGAACTTGAAACTTTGGATATAACACCTCTCAAAACCTCTGATCATCTTATCCAAACCACACAAGCACATATTCAACCATGAATAAATGCAGAGCACAATGTAGAACACAACTTTGTCACCTTGTACACTCTCTATTCAAATTTTCTCACAAGCACTTAGAAACCAAGCGAACCAATTACATCAATAACTCCTGCTCAACACCACAACTCCTTCTCAACATGACCACACTAGAGGTTGACATAGGTTGACATCAATGACAACACTAAAGATAACATAGTGCAACAATCTCTAACATATTATTTTTTTTATATTATTTTTCCATGGAGATAATTTAAAGCACTATCAAAGTAGATTCCAACAATAATTAATTTAATTTGAATGATTTCTATTATAAATATAAATATGTATGTGTGTAGTGAATGAACTTTAGATACACACATATATTTAGGCATATTTATAATTCATGTATATTAATTAGTAAGAAATTGATGAGGTAAGAAATGGTAGTCAAAACTATGTTTTTCCTCTTAATTGAGTTTGTGAAAAATAATTCAATTATTTTATTTGAAATGTGTTTTGTCTTGAAAATAGTTTAATCCAATGTTAAGAATTTATTTCTATTTCAATATCATCATCACTCAAGTTGTACATTTTTTTGTAAATTTGATGAGTCTTGTCTTGACTGTGTCAAGTCAAGTTGAGATAGAAGTGGTGGACACATGGTAGACAAATTATTTTTAGGATGTGAATATGCTTTAAAATGCTTTGTCCAAAGTGATGCATAATATACACACATTGTTGGTCCATGGTATTTGATAGGTTGATTGTTAACTAGAGATGTTATACTTAGCTAGAAAAGTTGTCTGATGGGTTGCAAGCAACAAGGTCATTACCTCACATAGTTCTTGGATGACATGGTACAATTGCAAATCCCTTTTATCTACTACCCTTGTGAACTTGGGTAGGGCCACCTCTAGTAGGAAGGTGTGCAGGGGATCATCAGTCTATGGTTGGAGGTAAAGCACCCAAATGATGATCTTGTCCACTCAACAAATTAATACGCCAGAGATTTGTTACTTAGAGACACATTACACATTGAGACAATGATTATTCTAATTGTATATTTATTATTACATATTGTACTTGAATAAAAATGAAAAACTAAATATGACATTTAAAAAATAAAATATATTATGTATTTATTATTACTTTAAGCATAAACGTAATTTGCTTTTATAGTTTGGAGTGGATGTATTCTAATTATGGTAATAAATGAAATGAAATATTGAAGTATGATGTTATTAAAATATGTTTGGGTGCTTAGTCCCTCATAATGATGTTGTTTATTATAGATTCACTAATTTATTTTGAATAATGTAGTATTATTTAATTCGTGAAAAAATTAGGTAATTTTTTATACAAACAAAAGGGTTTGTTAAACAACATAGGATATAACCTAGGAAAACCCTTTTGAGAAAAAACTTGCAATTAAAGAACTTACATTGAATATATTATATGTAGAACAATATTTTAATACAATCATAGATGTAGCATGGATATATTTTATATCTAGAGATAATTAAGTAGCATAACCCTACAATAAAAAACAACATACAAAATCCACCCTAATCATCTATTATATAAACCAAGGAGTTATAGGTAACCACATGGTTTCTTAAAACTATGATCCCAAAACCATGATCCAAGTATTAGTTCAACTAATCCAAGTTGGACCCATGCACCCCTCTCCAAGAGTAATTCCTCCCATAATATGATATAATTCATAAGTCAAATATTACACCCACTAAACATGGGTGCTCCAATTCGGTCCATTTCAATCTCAAGTACAATATGATATTACACATGCTATAAATAGTAAATAAATATGCTCCACTTGGTCTCTAATGTAACTCTTTCTATTAGTACTCTTACATTAGATTCTCTCTTACACATAACTTACACATGTCATAGATTCGTGTGCATATTACAATGTCATATATTCTCTTACACATAATCCAATGGAATTAGATTCTCTCTTACACATAACATATCATAGAATTTATTTGGTTGGGTGTGTCATACAAGGAACCACTAGATGATGTAATGTTAATGAGATTCCTCCAAGTGTGGCATCCCATTCCATGGGTGGCCAAAAATTAAAAAACATGAAATATTAAATTCTTTTACAAGGATTTATAAATTCTACAACACCTCTAGAGTCCTAAAATTCTCCCACATATTATATACATTGTAAAATTATAAAGGATTTGACATAGAAAAATAAATTCTATAGGTAAAAATGCCCATATCCAACATGTACTAATTTTACTTCTCCATGTTCATTGCCTCTATCAATTATCTATAATATTCACTAATGTTTCTCTTAGAATTCTCACAAAAACACTCTTCTTGAGTTTGGCCATCTCCTAACAACCAAAAAATAGAGTCTCGACATAGAACCAAATATTGACAAGAAATTTTAAACTAGATATCTATGTTATTTCTATGTTCATGTTATTGTTTATCCTAGTATGATGAATAAGTAAGAGAATCAAAGCATGTGTGATGGATTATAAAATAGTGCATTGAATTACATAATGCTACAAAGAAAAATAAACATATACTCTTACACCATTCATTAGCATAACCTCCACTTACTTCTCATATATTCATCATATCATAATACCATATATTATCATGCATTATTTATCTATCCTTTAGTGCATGCCTTGACTCTCATAAAATGACCTCTCTTACTCTCTTATGACTCATATTTATTAAACTTCTCTTGCAAGTCTCTTACTTCTCTATTTATGCATGCTATCTAGCTCTTATCTAGATGTGGTACATATATGTTCTTCATTACATAAAGGGATGTGTCCCTATCCATATTTGTTGGAAAATGTGCCTCAAGCTTACTGACATGAAACTCTGAAAGGGAAAATTCAGTGAGACCCTCTGAATGTCTTACCGACTAGCAGTTGTGTTCTAAACTTCTAAAGTGCTTAGATCGCTGAGACTTTGATCATGTCTTGCCGATGGGAGTCATCGACAAGACATGGCTATCACTGTGAGTTTTCCATCTCATTCCACCTGGACAGAGCTCTTTCCGATAGGTTGGTTTCTAGTGGTTATTGGGGAGACTCGTGGTGAAGAGTGGCATCAGGGAGAGGCATGAACCATCAGAGTGACTCATTCCAATAGAGTATGTCTTGCCAACAGTCTTACACAAGAATTTCTTTGGGGTGATATGAAGGATTGATAAGTGTCTAACCAATGGATGTTTCTCTCGTCGACAGTTGTGTATTCAGTATGAACTCTTGGCGATAGCATTTCTCTCACCAACAGTTTGTGTTTGATATGAGCTCTTGCCGATATTGTTAGTCTCGCTGACATATGTGCATTCGATATGATGTCTCACCGATAGTGATGGTCCTACCAATGGATCTCCACATGATGAACTTCGGTGTAAGCTCCTACCGATGGTGTTGCTCTTGCCGATAGACTGGTTAGGGTGACATGAACTATCAATGACATTGGTGTAACTCTGGCAGATGATACTTGGTGAGGTTGTCATTCGGTAAGAACTCTTGCCGATGGATGTGGTCTCACCGACAGGCTAGTGAATTCAATATGACCTCGTAGGGTGTTGCTGATAGCGATGATCATGCCGATGGTTCTGTGATCAAGAATTTTGACATCAGGGAGACACGATCTAGTGCCTCACAGACATGTGATACAGGTTGAACCATTTTGACCGAATGCCTATCCTATGTGGTCTATTTTTGACCAATCAGAGAAGCAGAATGTGAACCATTAGCAGTTGGACTATTGCGACCATTCCTGTGAGGGAGATGAATAGATTGTGAGAGAACGGATTGCTCTCTGGAAATGGTGGATGACGATGAACAATGTGAAATAACGAAGTGTTGCTCGATTTAACACGAATTGATTTGAGTGAATTCATTGGATGTTTCTGAGAGCTATTCTGTACAAGATTAATCAGTAAATGTGCTACTGTAAAAATTGACATCAGAAAGTGAAGTTGATCTCTGTATGTAATTTTCTTTATTGTAATACAAAGAGTATTTTCTTGGTGTGGTGGGATTTTTCTCCCGTAAGGGTTTTCCCACGTAAATCTGGTGTTGAATTGTGTATGTGTTCATTTCTCTTTTCTATTATTCTTTTCATGTGTATCTGATTGCACTGTAATTGTAAAATTTAAAGTCCTATCTACATTCTTCCCTGAGGTTTTGGCGTTAGGAGAGTTTGTTCCGCACCTAAGCTTTCCTTACAATATTCCTTCATAGTTGTACCTCTTTATAATTATTTCAAGTCATACATTTGTGTTGCACTATTGTTCTATTATTTTGTGATAACTCTGACTTGTATTTTACTCAAGGATATGTTCTTTTGTTGCCAACCTTTGTGCCCTTGTGGGTTTTCATAGTTAGCCTCCATTCTAGGTCACCCTTTCAAGTTTTCAAGTTAATGGGAATGACTCAACTCTTTCCTACCAACATGGTGTAGTGGATGGAATGTTAGGAGGAAGTGTGTAGTTGGTGGCAATAAAGAGGATGAAGTGGTAAAGTGAAATTCGAAGAGGCAATTATTATTGTGATAGCAATTTGTATTCTTCATTAGTAGCATTAGTTTTTGGTGATAGTTTCTTGGGAAAGAGTGATATGAGGAGCATAGGTCACTCTTCATATAGACTTTTTGTTGGAAATAGGATGCCATTTAATTGCAAATCCTAAACATTAATTATTTCATGTATCTCCTAAGTTCTTGGAATGTGTTCAACAACACTATGATTAGGATGAGATTAATATTTGATGAAATAAATCATGAAATTGAAATTTGTAGTTATTCCTAAATAATAGGAACATGTGTGTGCACACATGGTAAGGTGACACTCACCTTGAGTTCAGTTAACTATTCAGAGTAAGAGATAACATTTTTGAATGCATGTAAAGATCCTAGGAGTTAGGGTTTGATGTTTGCATGTATGAAATTCAGTTCAGTTTAGTTTAAATGAGTTCAGTTCAGTTCAGAATCAGTTTAGTTTAGTTTAGTTTAGTTAAGTTCAATTCAGTTAGTTATGGTTCAATTGTCTTCAGTTAGTTTTAGTTGTATGCTAGTTGACTTTAGTTAACTTGGAATGGATGGCTAATAACTTGAGTTGCATGACAGATAACAGTGACTACCTCCAATTAACAAGAGAAGACCATTCTTGCATGAATGGCGTTGAGTAATGTTTCAGTTAACAAGAAATCACTTGGAGCCAACTTGGGTGCCCAAGATGCTTTCTTGGAATTACCTATCTTGCATGTTGAGATATTTCTGAAGGCTCAATTAAGTAGGATTACTTTTGGGTGCCAACTTTGAGGAGGAGCTTTGGAATTATCAACAGAATGAAGGTTGAGTTGTGACTTCAGTTTGGGATGCCCAAATGGATGAAGCACATGTTTTAGCATTGTTCTTCATGGATAAAATCTACTTGGATGAGATAGGTGTACCTTTAAGGGATAGGTCTTGAGCATTGTAATTGTAACTCGCGTTGAGTTTACAAAGTTGATTAAAGCCTATTTATCTAAAGAAAGTTGAAGAGAGTTACTATTAGTTTTATTGTAGGTTGTGAAGAAGTTCTGGTGAAGGCAGAAGAAGCATTCTCAAGCAATAATTAGAGCTATTGTAATTCAGAGATTGAATAATAGAATAATTCTTGGTGGATTTTTTTCCCGAAAGGGTTTCTCCATGGTACATCTTGTGTAATCTTTCTAATATCCTGTCTAGTTCTTCTATCAATTTTTGTCTACATTCTACAATAGTAAAATGGATTAATCAAGATAATCACCCACAAAGAATATATGTAACAAAGGAAAATCTTATTTAGATCAGCAATATTAAAGTTTTATAGAGTATTAAGCTAAGAAAACACCTCATTTTTCATCATTTTTTTTTACCAATGTGAGGGTTTCCCTAGAGTTAATTCATGATGTATGTTTTATGTACATGATGCAAGTTGTTTCACATTTGAGATGTTTCCTATTGTAGTCCTTTAGTGCATATATCATATGAAACCATTATAGGTGGTCAAGTGCATGCAAAATTAGTTGAGAGCATCTCACATTTAATTCCATATTTGATATAATAGAATGCACATAGTTACCTAGAGTTTATAGATCAAGTAGGCCATGTGTAGGGAGACAAAGGCTTGCCGCTAATGAAAGAAAGTGGTTGCTAGGGAAAAATAACCACCACTGGAACTACAAAAATGCTTGCATGAAACATGATAATCGTTGCCCAATCTTTTTCTATTTGGAAAGAAGAAAATGGTTGTGCTCAAGAATGAACAATGGTCATCAATGATAAACCACCATATCGTTCAGAAAATATCACTAATATTGCCAAATAAAGATGCAAATTGTTATCATGGCAATAATTTCCTCTACGACTTTCTCTTTGCTACTTCACCCTGATTATTTATTTCAAGTACACACATTAACTTGACCACATGCCCTTTTTCATTTAGCCACACCTACATCGCTACTACATGCTTGACTAAGTTTAGTGTCACACTTGCAACATTGCTTCAAACAATACCTCAAACTACTATGTGTGTTCCTATTGGTAATGAAGAGTATAGACAACTTTAGAGTGAAGCCTATTTCTCCTAATGCTGGTGCAAGTGATTTGAAAGAAGTTCAGATGCTTGTAGAATTAGTCGTAGGTGAACTTGTAGCCCCTTGAAGCCTAAGAAAATTAGTACATGTGACTTGTAGTCTTGTTGTGGATGTCAACTTAACTTGATGTAGGTATTTTTCTACTTACTATAAGTAACCTAAAACTTATTGCACATGTCTTATAACTTGACCTTTCTTATTCACCAAATCTTAACCTACTTATACATCACCTATGTTGAATTTAACTAAACAACAAAAAAAACATAAAAAAATACCAAAATACAATTCTCAACCTTACATACTCTAACAATTGACCTCTCTTAACCTGACCTAAGGAGATGAGGAAACATCATCTTGAAATGCTAAACTCAAATCATGTCAAAAGAAGCTTAGGGAGGGAGTTCCTAGTCACATCTTTGTATATATATATATATTATTTTGTGCACGTTTAATTTGATGAAACCATTGATTTCAAAGCTTTGGTTCCCTCGCTCTATCATGTTGTAACTTTTTATTAGTCAATGAATGGGACACGTAGAAAGAGGAATCTTCCATCACTCTTGGAATTTATTGCCCATACATTGAAGAACAATCTAACAACTAACAAAAAGAATTATTGGGGTAATGTCTGACATTATGAGAATTTTTGCTAGGCATAAAGATTTTTGCTTATGTGGACAGAGTTATTCCGGTCAAACCATAGTTAAAAGTAGTACCTACGGTTTATATTGTTATTCAAAATAAATAAAATAAAAATCGGTTAGAAGACAACACATTCACGATAAATCACGTGATAATGTTTTTTTTGGTCTAAAAAACAAAATAATATAGATGGGAAGGTAAGATTGACTTAAAAGTATAGTGATTAATATAGTTGAAAAGTAGGAGAGAGGGGCCCATAGTGGAGCACCCTAACTTCACATTTCTCAAAATCTTATGTGGAAATTTCACATCAATCCCAATTTTGTACAATAGTTTATTTCACAATTCACATACTTCTATATTTTGTTTTAGGGCCACATAATCAAATATGATGCCACACCATCATGCTTTTTGTTGAGGTATCCAAAAAAGGCCCAAAAAAAAGTGAGACCGATAGTGGTGCACTAAGTCATGTTTTATTGGTGCATTGATGTGGCATCACATGATTTGTCATTTATGTACTTTATGGATAAAAAGTGTTTTGTAATTGGATATTAAGGTGCTCCACTATGGGGCCCATTAAGGACTACTTCTATCCCCACTATTGAACTCTGCTCCACTATAGGCCCCTCTCCCCTACAGTTACTAGTAATTAGTTAAAAGATTAAAAGATTGTTGTTTGGTTTAGTTATTTATTTGTTTAAAATTTGTAACGTATAGTTTTAAAAAATAATTTTAGCAATTGATTTAATTAAGCAATTTTTTTATAAGTTTAAATTTTTATAATGAAA
Source organism: Sequoia sempervirens (assembly GCA_007258455.2). Taxonomy (NCBI): domain Eukaryota; kingdom Viridiplantae; phylum Streptophyta; class Pinopsida; order Cupressales; family Cupressaceae; genus Sequoia; species Sequoia sempervirens. The sequence goes on from VDFB02056127.1 coordinate 75,419, forward strand.
AAATAAATGTTGATATTGTAAGGAAAAAGTGTTTGGTAATGATAGAAATGTCAATTGTTTTATATTATTGCGCAAAATAATAAAATCCATAAGTTTGTTTTTATTTTTATTTTTATTTTATTTTCTAGAAACTTATATTTGAAGATTTCAAGAATCAATATTATCAATATTGCAAGAAACAACTACTTTTGATTAGCTAGTGTAATGTCAAAAATTGTCACCCTTGATAATTTCACATTATGTTTTGTTACCCCTAAATTATTGAGCCTAATTGACCCCCTAATTTCCTAAATTATGCATTCCAAGGACTACTTTTACCGTTTTCTAACAAATTGCAAGCATAGAAAAAATGCATTTATTTAATATTTTCCCCTATGTGCAATGGTTTTGTGCTTCTAAAAATGCAAGGAAATTGATAAACTGAGCAAAACACTCAGATTAGGCTATAGAAAGCTCAAACCACCATAGAATTGGATGTCAAGCCTCCTATTTTGTAGATTTTCCCACGATGTGTGTTTTGGATGTGTGCTCATGAAATTTTGACTGCATAAATGTGTGTGAAAAATAAAATGCTTAAGTGTGAAATATATAGATTTGGGGATTTTTGGATGGAGGGCTAGGATTGAGAGTTGAGGATCAAGGGTTGAGATACCTTTAGACATCTCAACCCAGATGGTGGTGAAAATTTTCACCGTGAGAGGATGTGATAGGACAAGGGTTGACCAAAGGAATTAAAAATTCCTTTTTAATGTTCATGTGGGGAATAAAAGGAAATAAAAATTCTTTAAAGGCATGGGTTGCTTCTCCAAAAAGAGAAAACAATAAATGATGAGGGGAAAAAAGTACATTTCATCAATGGCAAAGGGATTAGGTTACTTAATCATGATATTAAGTTGTGCAAGTGAGGGGGGTTAGGTGGAAGATTAGGCTAATAAAGTGGATTAGAAGCCCACTTGCAAAATTTGGAGGATGTGACACTTCCTAATCAATGATTAGGAATGTGCACATCCCTAATGATGGAATTAGCAAGTGGATTGGGATTAGGTTAAGATTATGGAGGATGGGACATGTGAGGAATTAAATAAATAGATTATTTATTTAATTTTAGGAAAAGGATAAAGGGTTCAATTAAATAAATAAGGGTATTTATGTAATTTAATGGATGAATGGGATGAGGGAAAATAATTAAATAATAATAAAATAAAAAAAATTAAAAGGTAATTATTTACCTTAGGCTAGGATTTAAGGATAATAGAAGACATAGGTTAAGTCGAAGGTTGATATATTCAATAATAATTAAATAATAGGGTATTATTTAATTAATATAGAGGATGTGAAATTGGTCAAATTGGGGGTAAATTGACCAAATGAAAGTGGTCAATTTTTAGTGTCTATATTTTTCCCCTCTTTGAGATGGTGTTATGAAGTAGCATCATTTTAAAGAAGATTGTTACATTAGGGAAGATTCCTAGTCATTCAAAGGAGTGGCTAGGAAAAAAGATCATGGGAGTGAAGATGAGGATTAGGATTGAGGATTTCCCCACAAGAGGACATGTGGGTTCAAGAGAACACGGGTGTTCTCTCGAAATAGATGAGATGATACAAAGAGAAGGGAGGAAGCCAATGCAAGATGATGAAAAGATAGTATGATGAGGAGAGGAAGAGATAATAGAAGGGGGAGATGATAAGTGAGCAAGCACAAAAGGATTCAAGGACCAACATGATGTTGCCTCGGTCAAGCTACAAGCCAAGATTAATTGATGATGAATGGAGTGTTGTTGATGTGGGAATGATATATCCCAAAAAAACACAAGGATTGAGAAGGATACATCCTAATGATGATGATGATGATGATGATGATTGGAGTGTTGTTTATGTGGGAATGATATATCCTAAAACAACACAAGGATTGAGAAGGATACATCTTGATGATGATGATGAAAGTGTTGTTGATGTGGGAACGATTATCCTGAAACAACATAAGGATTGGGAAGGATAAATCCTGATGATTAGGATACAAGTTTTGTTGATGTGGAAATGATATATCTTGAAACAACATAAGAATTGGGAAGGATACATCCCAATGATGATGGGAGTGTTGTTGATGTGGGAAAAATATATCCTAAAACAACAAAAGGATTGGGAAGGATACATCCTAATGATGATGATGGGAGTGTTGTTGATGTGGGAATGATATATCATAAAATAACATAAGGATTGGGATCAAGGTTTGTAGCAAGGCTAGGAACAAGACCAAGGACAAGATTGGATGATTTGTGCTAGGTTGAATTGTTGCACAGACAGTTGCCATTGTACCAAAAGATCAACCTGTTAATGTTTGATATAACTACGAAGTTAATGAATCCATGAGAGGTGGTTAAGCCATGTCATGAACCCAAGCACCACACTGCACAACACAAGGAGACCAAGGGCAGACACCTTGCAACAAACCCCCCCAACGCAAGTGAGGGGATCAAACTCATGACTAGGTCTCTAATACCAATTGTTGCACAGATGGTTGTTGTTACACCAAAATATCGACCTATTAATGCCTAATACAATTGCTAGAGTTAATGAATCTGTGAGAGGTAGTTAAGCCATGTCACAAACCCAAGTGTTGCGTTGCACAACACAAGGAGACCAAGGGCACACACCTTGCAACATGAATAAATGAGAATTGGCTAGAGATGTGAGATTGCTAGGAGCAATAGGATTAATAAAATGGATGAAGAATATGGAGGAAAAGATTCTTAGAATAACAAATCTATATTATCCTAAGAAGATTGAAGAGATGATGAAATGATGAAGATGGATGAAAAGATTCTTAAAATAACAAATCTATATTATCCTAAGAAGGTTGAAGAGATGATGATATGATGAGAGTGGATGAACAGATTCTTAGAATAACAAATTTATATTATCCTAAGAAGGTTGAAGAGATGTGAATCATCAATTTTTGGGTCACTATGGACAACTTTAGCTCTTCTAGGGTTTTTCACCTAAAAGGAGAGAGATAGGACCCAAAAATGTGGGGGGTTCATTCAATTAATGTTATGTGTGATGTTGTTATGTATAAATGAAGTAATCTAAATACAATTAACTAATCTAAATGAATGAAAATGAATGCAAAAGTACAATTTAAACTATGTTTGAAAACACATTGTGATATGAAGAAAATGGAAGAAATATACAGAACAGAAAGAGAAGGGATGAATCTGAGTGCACCTGGATGAATTGTGATGATTCTAGAGTATTGTGGATGTTGATGAAAATTATTGATTTTTCACAGTGGGACTCATTCCCCTAGGGTGGTGAATTAGTCATCCCCCTAGTAAAAAAGTGTCAGAAGTTGGTTTGTGATAGTTGGGATCCAGAATCTAACAAAACTCAGATTTTCAGTCCTAAGGTGGGATTCATTTACCATTGATGGTGAATCAGTCCTCTCCCAAAATTTTGGAAAATCAGAAGACAACTCTACAACACTAGATCTGGAAATGTCTGCTTGTCGGGTTGTCGAAGTCAGTTCTGTGGGAAACGAACAAAAAACTCTCTTCAAGCATAAAATATACTTAAGTTGACTTGAAACACCTAATTCACTTGGAAATAAATCTTCAACACCTAATAAATTGTCAAATTTGCAAAAAAAGGGCTACAAACAAACATGCAATAGGGGAAAAATGATTAGGGTTAGTGAATAGGGGTTTTCCTTGGTCAAACCCCACTTTTAGTAATTAAACCTTTGAAAAGATAATGAAATGAAAGAGAATGATGAATACATAATATGCAAATGTAAATACTTACCAAACCCTTGATAATGCAAATTTTGAAGTAGTATCAATGGATGCTTCAAAGTGCTCGAATGTTGATTGAATGCTTGTATGAAGTTGGTTGAATGAATAAGATTGTAGGAGATGTAAAATGAGATGAAAAATGCCTATTTATACAATCTTGTGTCATAGTTTATTGTTCATACCTCATCATAGGCCGACGTCAAATGATTTTTAATAAAATCCCGAAAAGAAATTTGAAATATTTTGAATTTGGGGCCAAGGGGGACTCATTTGCCACCCATGGCAAATGGGTCCCACCTAGGACCTAAAAACAAGTGTCAGGAAATATGTTTCATTTAATGTTGTTTGTTGGGATAATATAAAAAATACACTTAACTAGATCATATGAGGGCATAAAGGGGTCAATTAAGTCATAAGAAGAGATAAATAGTGAAGTTGTGCCTAGGAAAGTGTGAAATCTTGTTACAAGAATTTACAACACTTCAAAATAGGACTTAATGATGCATCAAAAGACAATTTTTTAGGTGAATTGTAATGAATAGAGTCTAAAGGAATGTAGAAATTTCTTACAACACTTCACAACACCTTCAAAAGATGTTATTATATGAATTTTAGTACCTAAATATTCATGTTCAATCCATGTTGTAACATAAAATCAAGGAAAAACATATCAAATACCATGAAACAAGACCTAAAAGGACATGAAAATGACAAGGGACCATTTTTCTATGGCACAAGAAGGTAACATGATGAGGGTGGATGAAAAGATGCATATGGTTATTGCAAGAGAAAGATGAGAGGATAGATGAAAATATGGATAGAATGTGAAGACTTAGCATCTTCATCCACATGTGCAACTCGTGAATTTGTTAGAAAAATGAAGAAGAACATCTCATTTTGTTATTTTGTGTTGTTATTGATGTCACTATGAGTTGCATTTGCAAGATCAAGTTTGAAGTTGTTCTAGTATTCTGGTCTAGTATTTGAACCGGTATCTTGCTTATATCCTCTGATATTTTGGTTTGCATCTATTTGCTGGTAATTACTATTGCTTGAAATTTTGGGAAACAGTTTTAGATGTCAGGAGCATGCACATTCAAGATCTCACGTATCTAGATGCTCATATGGTGCAGTGGCATTACATCAGTATTTGTAAATGTGTTATTAGGTCTATCATTGGCCGACCTAATGGATGTATTGTGTATTAATTTTTGTTATGCAAATATATGTGCGACCTATCCTAGGCCCATGCTGACTTGATGTAGCATATTGGATGTGTGAATTGATTTTTGAGAATATTTTGTGAAAGCCTGAAGCTGATTGTTGTTATTTTTGGTGAATGACAAGTGCATCTAATTAGGCTAACCTAATTGATGCTTGCAAAGAGATTAGATATATATATCAGGTAGTGTTTGAAGTTTGATATAGTTGTGTGATGATGTGAATCTGAATGTGAAGTAGAGTGAATATGATGAAGTGTGTCAAGTTAATTTACTGAACTTCATTGGAACTAGTTCTGCACTCACTAGGTCTACTCTATCAGTTCATTTTCTGGTTGAAAGCCATTTTGTCATTGTAATTTTGTAGGTAGTGAGTCCTGGCAATGAGCCACCCTTTTTGTAATATCTTATAGCTGGTTATACTATATTGTGAGCTAACACTCACCGTGGTTTTTCCCATTTTGGGTTTTCCATGTAAAAATATGGGTGTTCATGTGTTTTGTGATTTCATGTTCTGTTAATGCTTTTACTTATCCTTGCTATTGTATGTATTGGAATAATTGGATGATATCCGATCAGAAAATTTAAGAAGATATTGATTCCCCCCCCTCTCAGTATCTTGGACATTTAACAATTGGTATCAGAGCTTGGTTCCTCTAGAAAAGCCTAACAACTTGAGGGAGATCCTGAAGATGGAAGAAATGAATGATTAAGGAGAACTTCAGACTACACTTGAAGATCTTGACAAAGTTGAAAGAGAAAACAAAGATCTAAAAGATAATATTGAAGATGCAAATGAATGTGTTCAAAAATTAAAGGAGCAATTGAAAAATTTCAAAGATAGAAATAAGGAAATAACTGATTAGTTGAAGAAGGCTAATGAAAATATTTCTGGTTTGAAAGTGCAAGTAGAGGAGAAGAAAATAATTGAAGAATGTTTGAACAAGTTGGTACAAAGCAAGTATGAAGATTGCACCAAGCTTGAAAAAGAAGTTGTGAACCTGAAAGTGGATTTGGAGAAGGAAAAACTTTGTGAGAACAATTTCAAATCTAGCTCAAATAGGCTTGATGAATTTATTGTAGGATAGAAACCTAGTAAAGACAAAGGTGGTCTGAAAAATGATATTGGTGAAAGCTCTAAAGCTAAGGAAAATCAGAAAACTTGAAATAAAGAAAAGTAGAAAGGAAATTCAAGGAACTCTACTAGGAGACCTCCAGTGAGACAACCTAATGCACAAAGGTATCCTTCTTTTAATGGAACTTGTTTTTCATGCACCAAATTTGGTCACAAGGCAACAAAATGTAGGAGTAGGATGAATCAGTTCCCTAGACCTTTTACTGGTCAATGTTTTACATGCAAAAGAATTGGACATAGGGCAAGTGAATGCAGAACCTTGACGATGAATTAGTTTAATGGAGGAAGAATGAATCAATCCTTTAATATCTATTACTATACCTATAACAAGTATGGGCATAAAGATAATTAGTGTAGAACAAGAATCATTGGAAGTCAATCTAATCGGAGCAATATTGTCTGCTATAACCCCAACAAACCAGGACATGTTTCAAGAGTTTGCAGGAGCTAGAAGAGTAAGGAGAACAATCCAGTAGAAAAGAATGAATTTGCGAAGAAAGTTGATAAAGATGAGATTAAGATAGAGATGAATAAGATTTGGAGGAAGAAAGAAGAACCAGAGACTACTAATGAGTTTGTGCCCTCATCCGATACAGATGATTTATTTGGTAATTAGACCTAGCAAGGTCGTAGGGTGAGAATTATCAAAATATTTTGAGAACCCCCTAGATAAATGGCATGTTAGAGGCTAACAAGAGGCTGAAATGTGAAGAATGAATAAGTGTAGAGGTTCTGGAAAAGGAACCAGAAAAAAATATGTTGGAATGATCTTTTGCGAAGTGAATTAGGGTTTTTCTAAATAAAAGAGAAGAGTTTTTAGTAGATTTTTGAAATTTGCCACATTTAATGTGAATCAGGGCAAATCGTTGTTTTATAAAGGAAATGTTTAAGGCATTTTGATCATTCATGCATATGAAGAGGTTGAAGCGTTTTGGAGCATCCTTGAAGAGATTTGGAGTTCGAGTTGTGCAAACCCTAGTTGCGGTTCATTATGAAGAAAAAAAGGTACTTTAATCTTTTGTATAGTTGTGTTTTGTGTTAGTTGAGTAGTTTGAATTTGAAATTGGAAGAATGGCTACTCCTATAGTTGTTAAAGTGTCAGAAAGGCTGAGACCCTCTTATAGAAAATATTCCTCGAAAGTTTTTGAAGATGACCACATGGGAACATTCTTGTCAATCCCTCATGGAGTTATGTTGACCGAGGATACAAGAATGTATATTCATGTAAAGTATGAGGAATTGAACCACACAAAATTGATTGACATATGGAAAAATGAGCTTACTGGTGATGTTTTCTTGATAAAACCCAAGTATTCGAACCTGGTCGTCAAGAGGTTAGACAGATGGAACAATTTCCCTAACTTCAGCTATGATGAAAAAATTGTGAAACTAGTCCTAAGTAGAATTCATGATAAATTCCTATGGACTGACCAACCTCACCTGATAAATAAGGAAGCGATTAGGGCTGTTACTGGGCTCTGCGATAAAGGTATAGTACCCATGTTGAAATATGTGAAGAATGAGGTTGTAACGAAACTTGCAAGAGCCACTTATGATAAGAGAGCTTTAATGAAGAAAACCATCACTAATCTGGCTATCAAGTATGCAACTATCATGATCGGTCACAAAATATACTTCAAAAATAGAGAGAACTATGTTTCAGCTACAACAATCTTTACTAGCTTTGATATGGTTGTAAATGGTGTTGATTATGATATATGTGAGCTTCTTTGGTTACAATTGCTTGAGAACTTGAATTCGACGAAGGAAAAAAAGTATGCTTTCAAATTTGGTTCATTGATTGTATGTCTGTTGTTTTATTTCATGAAGAGGCCTCTGGGAAGGAATGGTGAAGTAAATTGGGACTCATCCAGAGTAGTGGCACATCAAATTTTTGATTATATGCATATTCTAGGTAATATAAATGCTCAAGATGATTGAAGGTTTTGTGGATATGGAGATGTCTCTGATGCATAAAGTAGTGTTAGGAGATGCTTTGTAAGCATCTAGAAGAAAGGAAATTCTTGAAGCACATAAGAAAGGAATAAAACTTATAGAAGGTGCTCTTAAGGCTTTGCAGGAAGTCCTACTTGGTGCAACTATTGATACATCTCTCCCTCCTATTGAAAATTTGAAACTGTTGTTGGAATCTTTCAAGGAGTATACCTCTAGGCTTAGTGAAAAGATAAGACAAGAGGTTGAGGAGAGTTTGGTGGAGAAAAGGTTATTTGCATTACATTACAAGTGTTCTCTTGCACACTCATGTGTTGAAAAGAATCTAGAAGCCGTGAAGGTTTGTGAGTCAGAAGCAAATGTTGTTCTTGCTTATTGCTTGAAGTGGCCAGATGTCACTTAGAATATTAAGGTTGTTATGGAATCCATTGATTCTTAGCTATCTTCCATCTCTAATACCTACAACCTATCCAAAGATAGAGATAGATCAACCTGGAATGCCATTACTGCACATAAATAGATAAAAAATCTTGCAAAAGAAGAAGAAAGAAACTATCAGAAAATTTGATCAGTTGAGTGACATTGTGAGAGTGGAATACACTTTGGTTGTCAAGGCTCTGGCATGTCCAGAAAAACTTGAGAAGATAAATTTGACTCCTGATACTTCGAATGGTGCAAAAGAAACTCTGATAGAGCTGGAATCTATGAATAGGATGCTGATTGCCACAAAGGATAGTTAGGAAAATGGAAAATCAGTATGGGAAGGTATTCTAAAGGAGCTTCAAGGCTCGCCATCCTTCGATTGATACATGTTTCTTTGTTTTTCTTTTTTTTCATGTTTTCAAGTTGTTTTTGGGACACCCTTTGTCCTTGATGCCAAAGGGGGAGTGAAGAATGGTGAAATGTTGGTGTTAGGGGGAGAAGTGTTGTAAATAAGAAGTTTTATAAATATTCCTTTTGGCACATGTTGCTATCAATGAAAAAGGGGGAGATTGTTATAAAAATGAAGAAGAGCATCTCATTTTTTTATTTTGTGTTGTCATGATGTCACCATGAGTTGCATTTGCAAGATCAAGTTTGAAGTTGTTCTAGTATTTTGGTTCGGTATCTACACTTATATTTTTCTTATATCCTCCAGTATTTTGGTCCGCATCTATTTACTAGTGATTACTATTGCTTGCGGTTTTGGGAAATGGTTTGTAGATGTCGGGAGAATGTACATTCAAGATCTCACATATCCAAATGCTCATATGGTGCAGCGAAATTACATCGGTATTTGCAAATGTTCTATTAGGTCTATCCTTGGCCGACCTAATGGATGTATTGTGTATTAATTTTTGTTATGCGGATATATGTACAACCTATCCTAGGTCCATGCTAACTTGATGTAGCATGTTGGATATGTGAATTTATTTTTGAGAATATTTTGTGAAATCCTAAAGCCGATTGTTGATATTTTTGGTGAATGAGAAGTGCATCTAATTAGGCTGAGCTAATTGATGCTTGTGAAGAGATTAGATATATATATCAAATAGTTTTTGAAGTTTGATATAGTTGTGTGATGATGTGAATGCAAATGTGAAGAAGAGCGAATATGATGAAGTGTGTCAAGTTAGTTCACTGAACTTCATTGGAACTAGATCTGCACTCACTAGGTGTACTCTACTAATTCATTTTTTGGCTGAAATCCATTTTGTCATTTTAATTCTATAGGAAGTGAGCCTTTGTTTTTGGATAGTGAGTCCTAGCAATGAGCCACCATTTTTGTAATATCTTATAATCGGTTATACTATATTGTGAGCTAACACTCATTGTGGTTTTTCCCATTTTGGGTTTTCCACATAAAAATCCTAGTGTTCATGTGTTTTGTGATTTCATGTTATGTTAATGCTTTTACTTATCCTTTCTATTGTATGTATTGGAATAATTGGATGGTATTTGATTAGAAAATTTAAGAAGATACGGATTCACCCCCCCTCTTAGTATCTTGGAAATTTAATAACATTACCCTCAGGTCATTTATTTGTCCTTCCTTGATGTTGAGGACACTCATAAGCTCTATTTCCTTCGTCTCCACATTGGAAATAGGTTCCATGAAATCCTCCTCTTCCTGGTCCTCGTTGGTCTCCATTATTCTAATCACGAGGATGGTAGGTGTTATCTACTTGCTAGTTTTGGCTGATACTAGATCCTTTACCCTTCTTTTGATAATCATTTCAACCTCCATATAATTATCCACTAGTCTTTCCACCATGACCCTGCCTCTTTGCTTACTTTCAAATCTTCTATTCAACTTTTCCTCTACCTTCAAAGAAAACTGATATGTATCTTCAATGGTATACATTCTTACTAGACCCAACTCCTCTTGAATTCTCAACTTCAACCCATTTATGTAGCATGCAACTTTCTCCTTATTGGCCTTAGAATAGTTTGTTCTAATCAAGAAATAGTAGAATTCTTTTGTATACTCCTTGATGGATTTTCTCTCTTGTTTCAACCCTTGCATATTCTTCAACAAATATAGCTCATAATCCATAGGAATGAACTGTCTTTTTAATTTTTCCACAATATGATCCCATCTTGTTATTTTCTCTTTTCCTCTTCAATTTCTTTCTAGTTGTACTCTTTCCACCAAATATGCACATGACCCTTTAGATTGGTCTTTGCAAATTTGACCCTCTCAGAATCTTCCACCTCCTCATACTCAAAGTACTCATCCATATCATTGATCCAATCAGTCAACTCTTTTGGGTTAAGATTTCTAGAAAATGTAGAAACATTGATATTTGGCCTTTTCCCAATCTTAGAGATGGCCTTAAATAATCTGACTTACTCTGGATCTACTGCATCATGTTCTTCTTCAAAATTTTCCTCATTTTTCAGCTTCATCTTCACTTTCATCTCCTCTTCTTGGCTCAAAACCTTGACACGGATCCTCTTGCAGTGCTTGAACTTGTCTTTGCAGGGCTCTAAAACCCTCTTTTGGTACAATAACATTCCTTCCACCACCATAGTTTCTTCGTAGAGGCATTCTAATCACCTTTCTCAGAAACCCACAACCACAAGTCCTGGTCCAAACTACCTCATGTTTAGTTAGCTATTTACCCACTCTAGAAAACCTGCTCTAATACCACTTGATAAGGGCCACACCACCCTAAATATTCACAAATCACAACAATAGATACCAACACAGAAGATGTGAGACAAAAATTAACTCACTTTCAATTATTTTCATAAAATGAAATTAGAGATTTAGACTTACAATGCTACATCCTCATAGGCTTGATTCATTACAACAAAATCCACTTTGAAAACAAAATATGTTATTCAGAGCCACACTCTGCACTAATAGAGCCACCTTCTACAACCCCCACTATCCCTTTTTTATCTTACCCAATAACCGCCCTAGAATGTTCTAGAAAGGTAACTTTCCCTTTTGTTTTGGTGCCTAAAGTCTCGCTATTTGATTTTTGGCCTAGGAAGATATTTTGATGAATTTCACTTTTTAGTGGGGCAAGTTTGCGAGGCCATAAATTTTGATTCAGGTGTCTGATTGGCTATTTTAATATAATTTTGGAAAGCTCTTGAAAAGATCTACAACGCCAAACCCATCGAAGATCAGTTCATCAACTTCTTGAGCTATTTTAGGGCCTTTAAGGTTTTCATATATGAATTTGAAGCTGCATTGGAGAAATTTCTCAAGATGAAAAATTTAATATCTCCAAAACCATGCAGTGTATTGAGATGATTCTTTAGTGACCAGAAATGTTTTTTAGTTTTGCTCCTTGGGGTAAATTTTCAGGTCCATACAAGACCGTTTAGGGTGACTTACTAAAAAGAGTAAGTGACTATTTTTTTGCCTTTTTTGACTTTTGACCATCTTACACCCCTTAAGTGCCATAATGGGACTCAAAACAACCAAATAAAATAAGGAAAATTATTTTTTTTGGGTGATGCAAGATTTCCCTACACCACTAGATGCTCCTGCATCAAGCTCATACAAGTTTCACAAACCCAGTACACACCTAAAATGGAAAGGAAGGTGAAATGCAATGAAGTAACCTAGAATGTAAAGTGTAATGGAAATATGTAAATGCAATTTTTAGATTCTAAACAAGGTAATTTTTTTATTACAAAATGCAAAAAAATGAAAATGATGTGTTGTAAATGCAATTTTAAAATCACACAATACACTACTTTTATCAAATGAAGCTAAATATGATCAATTCCACTTAACAAAAAAAATAAAAAACAACAAAATGAAGTGCAGAAATAGATGTTGAATGCCCAAAAAATCAGGAAATGACCCTGATTAGGGACTCATTCGCCCAAGGGTGAATGGGTCCTATGTTAGGATTTTTTAAATTGTTTTTCCAGATTTCTGAGATGATTCTAATGGCGTCCAAATTCTTATTAGAAACAACAAGTTATAGGTTTCATTTTCTATGAAATTAATGTTGAATTCAATTGCAAAATATGAAAAAATTAAAAACTTGGAGACCTAATTTGATGTGTAATTTTGTTTCAATTTTCAAATGCAAGTGAATGATGATGCAATGCTATATAAATGATATGCAAAATGACTGATTTTTTTGTTGTATTTTTTAGATTTAAAGAATGCAAAGAAGCAATTCTAAAACCCTTTAATGAAATGCAAAGTAATGCAAGATAAATAGCCTAAATGAGACTCAATTGAATGCAATTAAATGCAAAAGAATTCAAGATCTAAATCTACGGTGAAAGTGGACTCCAAAATTAGAAAAATGCAATGATCAAACTCGAGTTCACCATAATGAAATAAAGAAAAATAGGTTTATTAATTTGAAAGGGGGAAATGGGGTTATGATGGACCTATCTTCCTCTATTTCAGTAGGAAATGAGATCCACACAATGAAAGGATTGTCAACCTTAAGGTGAGTCAAGTCAAAGTGTGAATCTAGATACTGATTTCCTTTTTTTTTTGTAAGGATGGGGGTCCTGATTAAATAACACTTGAAGGGGATGCAACAACCTCGGTGTTCTACTCATTAAAAATTTAAAGTTTTCACCTCAAGTGAATAATCCATGATACCATAACATAGAAATAAAAAAAATTATTTCCATAATATAAAGTACATGCACATTTGAAATATGCATTATTCCAAACTTCCATTGCATTTCATTGTAATTTCATAAATCTTTCCATAACATAGATTTCATATTGAATAAAATGAATTATATCATTCATGATTACATCCTTCCATATAAATGGGTACATGATACATGCATAGCTCTTTTGAGCTTCATTTGGAAAGAGATATATAAACTAGTCTTGTTGTCACCTCATTCATGCATACTTTCTAGATTTCCCTACTCCTTGGTGCATACACTCTAGTGGTCCCCAATACTAGCAAAAAAATCTACCAAATTTGGCCACCAACTAATGAGGAGAAGCATCACTCAAGCACTTTTCTGCCAACCACAGACTCAAATGCGGTCCCCCACACAACTGCCACATGTGGAAACATGGCCCTGCCCTTCGAAGAAGTGATTGGTTGGTAAACCTCATAACAATTTCCTATCTAAGCTTAGTGTTGTGTCCTACAAACCAGAACCTAATCATACAATCATTACCCCTATGAGTATGAAAATCCTGAACTAGAATGCATAAAGGAACACAGTGAACAAATAGTGTAAACAGTGGCCACTTACACTACTTTAGCAAAAGTATTCTCACCCAGTACTTCGAGTGATAGTCATCATATTCACATACACTACCATAGGTCAGTTTGGATTATGACCATTCATATACTATGCATAGGTAATTTCCTTCCATAGGTAATCATTAACCTTAGAGATAACCTATTCCCTTTTTCTCGAAACACAATGGTACCTCTACCAATAAAGCATAAGCATAGGTTATTCCCTTCAATGGATATTCCCATCCTAGGTATAACATATTAGCTTTCCTAGTCTACAAATTAAGTTTACATAAATAATCTATTATCTTCAATAGAAAACCTACTGCCAAGTATAACTTTATAATCTAAAGTATAGATTCATAAGCTTCATCTAATCATAGATTAAATACTCATAAATAACTGACTCCATTCTGTAATACTTCACATTAATAAGTGATTATTATTAGGAGTATAATCTCATTAGTAAATGAATCAATCAAAGAATAACCATTTCATTAAATGTTTCCATTCGAGAGTGTAATCTCCTTAGTGAAAAGGGTTATTCAAAGAGTAGATTCTTGTCAACAATATGATTTCATATCAAGAGTATAGAACAATTAGACAATTAGTCAAGCAACCATGGGATTTGGGTGATATGGTTCTTGTTTATGAATTCTTTGTTTGCATTGCATTTCATTATTGATTTGGGGATCTTAGCATAATTAGGCAATTTTTGATTGTTGCTATTGTTTATGATTTCTTTGTTTCATACTTATTTTCCCTAAATACATTTGGTGAACCTGACGTGAAGTCACAAAGTTTTTTTTGTAGGAACAGGTACGGATTGATGCATTTGCAGCACAAAACGACGTATTTGACCTAATGAACCACATTTGAAGAGTGAAATTTTGCATCTAACTTGGCACAACACATTTGTGGCTTCCGATGACACATCTAACTAGTAAAAAAATGATTTCCAAAAAATTGAGTTCTGATTTTAATAATTAATGTTTATTATGACTAATTTGGAGTTTACAACTTATGATCTGGTGGAGTTAACATAGTTTTTGTAGGACGATTCATAGAAGACAAAAATACAAACTATTTTTGCAGGACAATTGACAAAGAAAAAAATACAAACATTCAAAATTCTAATGTGTGGTCTTCCAAGACGATTGTCAAAGAAAACAATCTGAAACTCCTCTTTTGCCTTCTTCCATGCTTTGAGTCTTCACATAGGATTTCCTTTATTAATTAAATGGTAAATGAATCTTGTGTTGATTCTTCACATAGTAGTATGATGTTTAATTAGGGTGGATTTATTATTATTTTCTATGCTTGGTGCTTTTGCACACTTTTTTAAATCTTGATTTAATAACAAAACTATCCTCTCCCCTTGCGCACTTGTGCGATCTTGGGTGTAAGAGAAATTGTTATTAACTCTAGAGGGCCTACCTTGGTGGGAAAAAGTACTCACCCCAAGGTGACTCAAATCAGTAATGAGCTAAAGCCAAGCTACTCCCGACTGGTATATAAATGTGAATGCTAATGGAAAACTTAGCATTATAGGTGCAAATTTGTTATATAGACAAGTTAATCTTGCCTCATGTATAGCCACCTGAATGGGTGCCCTAATTAAAAGCCATTTTTTTTTAGATTGCAAAAATCCCTCTATTTGCTGGTACAAGAGGTTGGACCTCTGAAGTCGTCCCACATACTTGCAGTTCTTAGTAGAGATGAAGAGTTTGTCATAGGAGATTCATGAGAAATGAAAGCTTGGATGACCCAGAGAAGTGAGTGTCATGTAGGGGAGCCAGTTTGGTCAAGCTTCTATGTCATCTGCTAAGAATAAGCACAACTAGAGAAATCCAAGTGGGAACTCAACAGATATTGTCTTTTCCAACCTTAGGAATTGTAAATGTTTGTCTATTTATTTCAAACACTTTGCTTGGCATGTCTTATGTGTGTGTTCAAATCAGATATGTTCCAACAAAAAAATTCAAAAATCCAATCTTAAACATGTTAGAAATTTTTAAAAACCTATTATCGGTTCACTTTTCAATGCATTTCTCACACAGAAACCCACATCTGGCATACTAAGTCGCATCTGTCACATAGAAACCCACATCCAGCATACTAAGTCACAAATTTTCATAGAGAAAACCACATCTAATATCCTAAGTCACAAGTGTCAAAACCTGCAAGCATCTAAAATAGAAAACCGCATATGTAACTTAATGTGACGCATTTGATCTCTAGAGCCGTATTTGCAGTCTAGAATGATGCATCTGCTAGTCATGGAAACATCCTAAGAGTTGTTCATGTTTAGGTTTTACCAGTCAATTGCATCTATTTCTATAAACCACATATGATAACCTTTGTGACACATTTGATTTGATAAGCCACATTTGTAGTATGGAATGACCATCTTCTTGTCATAGAAAATATTTCAATTAACAGACTGAAACTGGATCCAGACCTTAGACATTATTTTACCAGTAAAATGCATCTAACACAACAAACCACATCCATTATTTTTTGTGATGCATCTGGTCTTCTAAACTACATTTATAGTCTATAACAACACATTTTCCTATCACAGAAAATATGACATTTACCAAACTAAAACCTCAAAACATTTACTTTAGGATTTCATTATCTAATATACTCTCTATTGTGAACTCAATTCAGACTTGTGACTTTCTCATATTTAGGTTCATCCTTAGTTTTCCTATTATTTTCATCATTTCATTACTTAGACCATCCTTAGCATACTTAGGGAAATCCTTTCCTATAATACATCATAGACTTAGGGTAGATAAATTGTCTTACCTTGATTGAAAACATAGATTCAAATACGATTTCCTTTGACATATCATTTTACAATTTTTCCTTTGTCATCTTAGTGGAATACCTCAAACTCACCAGGTTAGTTTGAATTCCACCTAGTTAACTGGTCACTTAGTCATTCTAGTATTGATCCTAAAACATCATTAGAAATCCTTGTTAGAACCTTGCATCAAACTTGGTCAGTTAGTGACTCATCCCTTAGTTATCCTAGGATATTGACATATAGTTTGCATTATACCTTAGTCATTGCATGTCATAATCTATACCAAAAAAAAGACCAAAACATAGCTTAACTTTCATATCCTAGACATTTGCATTGTACCTTAGTCATTGCATGTTGCAAATTTTCCCAAAAAAAACCAAAAAAGAAAAACATAGCTTTTACTATCACATCTTAGGTAGTTACATACCCTATTGTTCACATTTACATGTCATCCCTTTTTGAGCAAGTCTTTTCTTATGGTCCAGACTAGATTACAAAAGAGACGATTAGAAATGGATCCTTCACAACAACATGAGGACTCCTACAATCCCACTAGTGAATTGAACTTCGAGTCAACATGACAAGAACCTCTAAAATCATATGCCAACCCATTTAAAAACTTCCTTGAGAGAGATGAACAAGGTCATATCACTGTTGAGGAATTGGAGGCCACAACCCAAGATCTTGAGGTTGTTGAATTTTTCGACGAGCTCATCATGCTCGACCCTAAGAAATTTTTAGCCAAACTCCTAGCAGATGGAGTTAAATTAGCACTTGGATTTGACATAAACATGCTACAAGTGGTGCCTTCACTTGAAAATGTATCAAACCAAAACCAGGGTCATACAACACATATTATACAAAACGTTATACCACAACTAAACCTTAACATACCTTCAGGAGGAGCTACATAGAGTTCTGCAATGGTTCACACTACTCCTATTTTTGGGATTCCTTTTGCAGCCCCACCTAAAGCATCATCTGCCACATAGTCCTTGACACAGGTTGTGACCCAATCAATATCAGCACCTATAATATAGTCAATGACACCACCGATAGACACTTATCCATTTGTGACCTCCATGAACACCATGAATACTACTTCAAACAATCCTCTTAGATGCAAGAGAATAAGATTTTCAGGTCCAAGACCTACACCCAAAGTTAATGTCAAGGGTCCAACATATAGTCATGCTATCCCTCAAAACACTGCTACACAAGGACAACAAGGTACACATACGTTACCTTAGGGGAATCCAGCGCAACCCAAATTTCAGCCAAGTACCTTTACATTAAACACATCACAAAAAGGTACCCATGCAACATCCAGAAGTTAGAACACACAAGGGAAACCCAACATAAACACCACATATACACATATACCTCAGGTACAAAAACAAATTCCTTCATACAACTACCATGTACCTACACAAAATGTGGGACTTGACAATATGAATGACTTACAAAACCCATAGGTGGATGCTCTAACTACACAAATGCTTGCTTTACAAAAACAAGTGGAGAACATGCAAGTAACAACCAAAATTTCCTACAACATGCAAGACTTGCATCCATACCCCTTTGATAGGAGTATCTGCATGCCTCCTTTTCCACAAGGATACACAATTTTGATCTTTACAAAGTACAAAGGGACAAGCAACCTAATAGAGCACATCAAAGAATTTAGCATGACTTGCATTGACATTGCCTCAAAGCACACATACTTGATGAGATTATGAACCCTAGAACTCTTACAGGTCCTACACTTGAGTTGTTTTCATGATTACTTGGGGGCATGACAACATGGTCTAAATTGGCCAACAAATTTGTAGATAACTATGCCTTTAACATTGAAAACAATATCGCATTATCCACCTTATGTACCTCAAAACAAGAAGAGGGAGAATCCTTTATCAAATACTTCTAGAGATGGAGAAACTTGGTGAGCTGATGCCAAATAGAGATCCCTAAAAAACAAAGGGTGGACATGTTTGGCGAAAACCTTCTAGATTCTTTAAAAGATCCCTTGCAAGTTTATTGTTGTGCACACTTTGTAGACCTAGTGGAAAAGGGAACAATGATTGAGAAATCACTTATTGCTAAAGGTGCCCTCAGATTCTCTAAGAATACCAGTAATCAACAAACATTCAATGACAAAAAATATATTGGTCTCGAAACAAAAATTTCACGAATGATAGGGTTGTAAATATGAAAGTTGTACACAAAACTAGTCCTGTTGTCACTCTAAGAGGACCTGAAGCCTCAATGACTACACCACAAACCCCTACACCAATGAAAAATTCCCAATGCAACAATCAAGGACTAGGACAACAAAGACCACCTAGGCAATACATTAAACGTGAATACACTCCCCTCAGAGAACCCATTGAAATGATATAGAAGAAATATGTTCAATTAGGTGTCATACAAATATGGGAACCCACATCTTACGTGTCTAATTTTAAACCCTCTTGGTGGGATGATAATGCCTTTTGTGAATATCACCAAGGTAAAGGACATGAAACATCGACTTGTAGAAAATTGAAAAATATTATTTAGGACCTTATCGAAGACAAAGTAATCAAGGTAGAGGGACAACAATAACACACTTCCAATCAAGATCACATGATCTACAAGACTCCCCTTCAGGACCACAGTTGGGGAAAGCCTCCAGTTCAGGTACTAAAAATAATAACACAACCAATTATACGGCTATTGGCTATAATTACACCAAAATCCTCCATCTTTGTGTTGTAGATGAACATGTCAACACCATTATCATCAAGAAGACCCTAGAGTGCACTGTAAACACTTACAGAACTAAGATAACCATACCTTCCACTTCACTTCCCAAGCAGTCCCAAGCTAAAGGCCATTTCAACTTGCTTGATCAACTAGAGAATACCCCAACACAAATATCCATATTGGAACTGCTATGTACATTGCCTGAGCATAGGGACATCCTAGATAAGATGTTGAATGAAACCTTTGTCCCAGACAACCTTAACGTCAACCAATTTCAAGCCATGGTTGGATCCCTTGGAAGCTCTCACCATGTTACCTTCTCTGACAGAGACTACTCAACCCAAAAGATGAACCATAATGATTCACTACACATTGAAGCCTTCATCCATCAAAATAGTATGAAACAAATCTTGATAGATGGCAGAGCGGGATTAAATGTTTGTTCCTTAAATTTGGTTAAGGCATTGGGTTTTTTTGAAGCATGTGTGGATAAGACAAAGAGCATAGTCATAAAAGGTTATGATGATGATGAACGATCCTCCTAAGGTACAATAACACTTCCACTCTGAGTGGGATCTATAATGTTGGATTTGACTTTCTAAGTATTGGATCTAGAAATCCATTATAATCTTCTCCTCAGTCGACCATGGATTCATGCCATGAAGGTTGTTCCCTCCACATATCATCAATGCTTAAAGTTTTCCTACAACAAGACCAAAATTACTATCGAGGGTGATCCTGATCCCTTTGAGTATTGTATTAACATGTGAGAAGTCTCTCAACATCAGATACCACTTAACTGTGAGGCCTCGATGTCAAACTCATCCAAATACATTGATCCCTCAACACTTACCAAGACATCTAATGTCCCTCAGTCATCTACCTCCACATTCTCTGCTTCTATTGCCAAATCCGTACACCCCGAGATCCAGATCGAAGATAATGGATGTGGAGAATACCGCATGAACAATTTACTAGAAAACAACAATACTATTGTTGCCAAGGCTGTCAAGATAGGTGCAGAGGGAACACAAAAAGATGGTCTTGCTTGGATTGAAACCTTTTGGGATCCTAATAATACATCTGCCTTTTTCCTATCTAATTCCACTTTATCCTCCCATGTCTATGATAAACTACTCCTTGATCATGATTCCATTGAGGGTATCCAATCATCATCCTTCCATCCCATCTACCTCGGACTAGGATATGTATCTCCTAATGTCACCTCTACCAAGTCACCTTCCCAAGTTGTTAAGGATGTGCAAGATTCCTTTGACATTAGCAATACATAAAAGGATAGTCCCAAAGATTCTATTGATGACATCGCCACTCCTGTTTGTCCACTAGACAGTCTTCTCACTTTTCCTATTTCATCCATCTTACTCATGTCCATATGCATCAAATACATGGCTCAACGAGTCATATCTCAAGAAAAGAATAAAGGAAAAGCTCCAATGAGTGACCTATTTTTAAAAGGAGATCAAGAATCAAGAGACACAATGAAAATAAAAGAAGCTTGAGATGAGTCCTCTAGCCACCATAAAAAGCTATTGGACCAATAAAAAATACAAGTCAAGAATGAGCAAGAATGTCAAGAAAAGTCCTCTAGCCAAAATCAAAAGCTAGCAGACAAATCAAAAATAAAATTCAAAAGTGAAAGTAAGAAAAATTCAATCTCCAAATATGCCTCTCTATCAAAAATCACTGGGGGCATCTATCAAGGAAAAAGGTCAAGAAAAGAGCTTGTTGATCCAAGGTGTCTATCCCCATCACTCTCACTCATACCATATATTCCTTTCCACTCATCCATGTTCACATATCCATCATATCATTCCACCTTCATTAGCGATGTCTTTCAATGTGTCTTTGACGATGACCCCTTCACGTACTCTAACTCAAACTCCTTTTCGTCTGAAGCCTGGTGACCAACGTAGTGTGCACATTAGGGATCATACCATAGCCTCTTTCATCTACCACTTTTATCATCTATCATATTTTCCACTTACATTTTGCATCCAAATCAAGTCCTTTCATCTAACACAGTCATCTTAATATTATCCATCCATTATCACAGCATATCAGTTTTACACAGCTTCAGAAAGCTCAATCAAAACCACAAAATACAAAAAAAAAAAATCGTAAAGAGAAATAATCCATCCAATAGTGAAAACCATCTCAATGGCACTTTGGATAAGTACCATGGTGAAAACCTGGAAAACAGGTGCCATGTGTAGAAAATCTTCACTCCGTCATCTATTATCACTTCACAGGGTCTTTTCACCCTCACCCATGTTAATATAGCAATCCATCCTTCAGTTTGCAACACCCACAATGAGAGTAGTTGCTAGTCATATGGCTTGAGATTGGTTGACGCTCACAGCATACCACACAATCATTCTTACCATCCACTCCCACACGGTACCTAACCAGGGGAAAATACCTAACACCCATTCTTGACAGAGTAAACCTCTAGATCTTCAGGACCTACCACACTTGCAAAAATACAAAAACATTTAGAAAATGTGTCGAAAACACAAAAAAAAAACATTCAAAAAATGTCAAAAATCTAAGACAAATCCAAAGATTCAAAAAACTAAAAAAAACAAAGTCAACGTCTGTCATTTCCATTTTTTTCATAGTCCAACTACGTTGCCTCTATGACTGGATGTAGGAAAGGTTGTCTGTCAATGCACCCCTAAGGAATTAGGTCAGTCCTTTAGGTTTGTCAAATAAATAATGAAATCATGACTCAATCCTTAGTCAATAAGACAAAGTCATTGGCCATGTCGAACTATGAGGTCTCTGCGTGTATAACGTAGGCAAGGCCATCAATCGATGAGCCCCCAAGGCTGCACTGGGTCAGTCCATTAGGGTTCATCACATTCACTATCACACACATCAGATATCTTCAAAGTTAAAGAAATCTTTTTTAGTCAGTCCTATTAGTCAGAGTCTAGTTGAACTACATGGTCTCTATAGGTACAATGTAGGAAAGGATTAATAGCCCTTGGGGCCTTATATGTCAGTCCTCTTAGGTTTTTGTCATGTTGGTCATATCACATGGTCATACAATGAACGAATCGAGCACAAGATCACAAATGATGCACAATCAAACCAATCCAAATCAATGACCAACTTATCAAATCTGTCATTTAAGAGTCTTCAAGATGTGTCCTTCTTGACGTCAGACTCTTCTCTATCAACCAATTTATTCAAGATATGTCTTTCCCGAATCAACATCAAATTTATCAAGTCAATCACTTAAGAGTCTTCAAGATGTGTCCTTCACGTCAGACTCTTTCTTTCCAATTCCAGGGTCTTCAAGATGTGTCATTTTGATGTCAAACCCTATTATGTCATCTGTTCAAGATGTTTCCTTCCTGAATCCTGACCTTGGCATTAATCAAATATGACATTTCAATCTTCTTTAGGATGTGTCCTTCCTAAAGGGTGACCAGTCAGCCTTGGCAAACAAACAAAGATCTGATACACATGTCTTGACAAACATTTTTCATTTATTTTTCAATGATTTGATATGGCCATGTAACTAGCCACCTTGATGATGTCCTACGATGGATTTAGAGGAGCGACAATGTTACATGAGCATATCTTACTTTTTGACTCATTGTATTATCTTTTTTGAAATTGTCATGTAACTAGCCACCTTGACGATGTCTTACGACAGATTTAGATGAGCGGCAATGTAACATGAGCATATCTTTCTTTTTGACTGACTATCTTATCTTTTTTGAAATTGTCATGTAACTAGCCACCTCGATGATGTCCTATGACGGATTTAGAGGAGTGACAATGTTACATGAGTATATCTTGCTTTTTGACTGAATGTCTTATCTTTTTTAAAATTGTCATGTAACTAGCCACCTTGACGATGTCCTATGACGGATTTAGAGGAGTGACAATGTTACATAGGAATATCTTGCTTATTGTCTTATCTTTTTGAAATTGTCATGTCACTAGCCACCTCAAGGATATCTTGACAAAAGGATTTAGAGGAGCAACGATGTATCATGATGATTGTCTTATCTTTTCAAAGTTGTCATGTCACTAGCCACCTCAAGGATGTCCTAACAACATGATTTAGAGGAGAAATCACGTTTCATGACATGTTTTGTTTGACTGTTGTTTGTGGATTGTCTTGGTAAAAAGATTGGGCAACTCAGCCCTTAGTATGATTTAGGGACATTCCTTATCTATGAATGTCTATTTTCGCAAGTGGATGACCTTGCACACCTTGGTTTATCTCATATCATGGTGTTTGTTATCCATTTGTATCATTTTAATGCCCAATGATGATTAAAATCCAAATGCTTAGTATAAGGACAACAAAGTGATGACATATCTTTCTTTCACGCTAAAAACAATCATCTTCAAGCTAACAATTTTCTTCCATCGTCTTCAAGCTAACTAATTTCTTTAGCCACCATTGAACTTCTGGCTATCCAATTACCTAATTGGGACAATTTCCAATTTTTTTTGAATTTTTCAAAAATTTGTCATTTTTCCCGAGGGGGCATACCCTTACCTATTTCACACCAGGGCACGACCGGGGCATGTTATTCTTTATTCTTTGACACAAACACCGAAATGACATTATGTCAAAGAGGGGAAAACTGTAGACACTGAAAAATGGCTTAGGCCTGCGACTACATTTTTCATTATTAATTCAAGATACCCGCAAAATGATTAAATGATTTAATTATAATCTAACATCGCATTTCCTCTAAATTAATTAAATAGTTTTAAAATTTTAATTAATTCATTTTCATTATTCTTCTAAATTTTACTAATTAAGTAAATTACATTAATTTACTTTAATTACATCACTAATTAATTGTAATCTTTTCTTTTGATTAATTAAATAAGTTTTCTAAATTTATTTAATTACACCTTTTAAATTAAATCCCTTCTTCTTACTAATTAAATAAGTTTCTTAAATTCATTTAATTACACATTTAATTAATTCATATTCTCCCACATTTAATTAAATAAATGATTGTTCATTTAATTAATTAATTCTATCTTCTCATTTAAAAGTGACTCCATAAATTGAATGTCATTTAATTGATTTTGGAATCATGTACACAAATTCCTCCACAAAGAAAGGAATTAATTTTATAATTAATTCCTCTATTTGAGCACATGTATCTTGCATTTTCAACTAAATATCTCATGCATTTAATTCTCTCCATTCTTGACTAACACTTTCTCTCAGTTCACTCACCTAATTAATTTGTCACCTCCTTTTGACCACACATTCTTTTAGTTACACCTCTTAATCGATCGATCAAATTGGCTAACTATCCAATCAATCTCTCAATAAAATTTGCTAAATATCTAATCAATCTCATCAATCAAGGAAGTTAACTATTCAGTCAGATCCTCACACTCGATTTGGGACATTCAAACAAAAATCAATCTTGACTGTCAAATCTATGAAGCTTCAATAAGAGAAGCTTTAAATTCCATTCACAGGTAATCACAATCTTCAAAGTTTTGTTGTCAAAATACTTACAAGTTAATATTGCACACTCAAAATCTAAGGGCATTGAGCTTTTTCAAAGAAAAGTGGAGAAGAATAATGGAGAGGATTCAAGCAAGCATGGGATTTGGGTGATATGGTTCTTGTTTATGAATTATTTGTTTGCATTGCATTTCATTATTGATTTGGGGATCTTAGCATAATTAGGAAATTTGTGATATCACTCAATGCAATATATCACAATAACTCGCTTCTCTATGCTCTCACAACTAACTCCATCTTAGAATAATACAACTTCAGAATAAAAGCAACATAATGAAACTACTGATTGTGCATTAAAATGAGAGAGTTGGCTCATCTATTTATACAAAATAATGATACATTGATGCCTAAGGAAGTGGTAAACCAGTTGACACCACTCATCCATGCAAGTTGACTAAGCATATACAAAAAAAGTAGCAAAATTCTAAGTAAATACTCAGCTTGGTAATCTACAGATTGACCTCCTTGTATCAAAACAATAATTGACTATTTCAAATATGCACATGTTCCAAAGATGAGAATCGAGATGCAAGCAACAAATACTTCTACAAAAAATAGAGTATTCATAATATGGTGCCAAGTTTCAGCAATCTTCCTATTCTTTTGTCGGTGAGTTTATCCAAAGAAACAGTCAATATTTATCAGGAAACACATATTTTTGTTGACTTATTCATGGGATATCTAATCAAAATTTGAAGGATGAATCAAATCCTTTTAAATAACTCTTAAAACAACTTTGACCAAGCACATCATTTTGTTGTGGTCTTTATCCTTTATTCATGTGTTGCAAACACTACACACAACTTATATTTCTCATGTTTCCTTTTGCATTTAATCTACAAAGATAAATGTGCCTTAATTTCTACTTGAGTGCTATTATATAGTGCACCATATTTCTCATACATCAACCAAAGCATATACTTATATGAATCGACCTTTATACTTTGAATAATATATGTATAAATCAGCCTCTAATACTTTGTATAATATCTATACAAACCGGCCTCAAATACTTCTTCTAAGGTTGCACCATAGTCTTGGTTACAACATATCACTTTTATTACTAGTAAATTCATGCATTTCCCTTTATATATATTCCTAATAGCGCTATAAACTAAAATTCTATCTCATTCAATATGTATCAAAAACGTTCCTATATTTAAGCTTGAGTTTACCTTCTTCATTTATGCGCCTAACACATATAACCAACACTATTTTTTACTATATATAATAAATATATACATGTAATATATGAATATATATACGTGTGTCTATAATTAATACATATGTATATATATACTATCTTACAAGATTATATATATATGTATCCCCACTAACATTAAGTTCGTTAAATAAACCATTCGATAAAAAAATGTATAACTCATGTTTTCGCCATCTATCAACAATATTATAAATATATATCCATATAAAAATTACGTTTATATACATATATCATTGTGCTCGTATGGATACTCGATCACGTCACACATACATGTATATCGACATGGGTGTATATATGTATATATGCATATACACATATCATGTTACTATCTCATATCAACCTAAATTCATTCATATCCTTGTCAAAAGGTATACACACATATATATATATATAATTGATTCCCTATGCATGTTTTCTCGTGATTATTTCTACTCATATACAAATATGGATAAATGTAATTATGCTCTCATGCATGAGTCGTAAAACATAGATTTTTGGGACCCTAATGCTACTCTAACACTAAAAGGAGAGAGATAGGGCCAAAAATGCTAATGATTCACTCAAATCAGAATGTATTCAATGTTGTTTAATGTAAATGAACTTAACTAAATTCAATTGACTGATCTAGATGAATGAAAATGAATGTAGAAGTGCAATTACAACTATGTTTGAAAACACATTATGATATGCAAACAATGAATAAAATGGAAGAAATATGTAGAATAGAAGAAGGGATGAATCTGAGTGCACCTAGGAAAAGTAGGCTGATTTTGGAATGTTCTGAATGCTAATGAAAATTACTAATTTTTCACAGTGGGACTCATTTGCCTAGGGTGGTGAATTAGTCCTCCTCCTGGTAAAAAACTATCAGAAGCTAACTTATGTCTGTCGGGATCTGGAATCTAACAGAATTCATATTTTCAGTCCTAAGGTGGGACTCATTCACCACTAATGGTGAATTGGTCCTCTCCCAAAATTCTAGAAAATTAGAAGACAACTTTGCAACACCAGATCTGGAAATGTCTGCTTGTCAGTTTGCCGAAGTCAGTTCTACAGAAAATGGAAAAATAACCTTATCCAAGCTTCAAGTTGACTTAAGTTGACTTGAAGCACCTACTTGACTTTGAAATCAATCTTCAACACCTAATAACCTATCAAATCTACATACAAAGAGTTGCAAAAAAACATGCAATAGGGGAAAAATGATTAGGGTTAGTGAATAGGGGTTTGCCTTGGTCAAACCCCACTTTTGGTAATTAAACCCTTGAAAAGATAATGGAATGAAAGAGAATGATGAATATACAACATGCAAATGTAAATACTCACCAAACCCTTGATAATGCAAGTCTGAAGTAATGGCAATGGCTACTTTGACAAAGTGCTTGAATAGTGCTTGAAAAGATGATGTAAAATGCTTGGAATGCTTGAGTGAATAGGTGGATAAGTGAACTTGATGAATGGGGGTTAGAATGAGATGAAAAATGCTTATTTATACTATTCTTGTGCCTTAGTATCCATTCATACCTCATCACAGGCCAACATCAAGTGTCTTTGAAAAATATCTTGAAAGAAAATTTAAAATATTTTGAATTTGGAGCCAAGGGGAACTCATTCACCACCCATGGCAAATGGGTCCCACCTAGGACCTATAAACAAGTTTCCGGAAATATGTGGTATTTAATGTTGTTTGTCAGGATAATATGAAAAAATACACTTAATTAAGCATATGAGGGCATAAAGAGACAAAATAAAGCATGAGAAAGGTGTAAATAGAGAAAATATGCCTAGAATAGTGTGAAAGTTTGTTACAAGACTTGACAACACTTCAAAATAGGACTTGTATAGTTATGAAAAGGTTAGTTTTAGGTAAAATTTATTAAATAGAGTCTAGAAGAATGTAGAAATGTCTTACAACACTTCACAACACCTTCACAAGACGTTGTTCTTCGAATTTTAATACCTAAATAAGCATGTTCAAGTCATGTTACAAATAAAATCAAAGCAACATAGTTCCAACACCATGAAACAAGAACTAAAAGGCCATGAAAATGACAAGGGACCATTTTTCTATGGCACATTTAGCCCCCACTTTAGTGAGAGGATGAGCCTATTTCAAACTCACATTAAAGTATCCATGAACATCGAGGGGAGGGTTCAAATGTACTTATGTTAGCAAGATGGAATAACAACAATCAAGAGGGATGATGAAGCCCCGAGGATGAAGATCCCATGGAAAACTAAACATAAGAACAAAGGAACACACAAGTGTTGGAAAGAATTGGATGAAATTTCTATCATCAATCCAACTAGTTGTGAAAAGAGATCTAGGCTATTTGTTCTTAAAAAGAGAATGTGTACTCACTTTGGGGCCATGAAACTAGTTGTTCACGAGGTGAGAAAGCCCAAAAGGTAAGATACATATGCTAGTTGGTATGCACTCACAAACACAAAAGTGGCTAGGGGAAAATTCATGCCGCTAGGTCGGCTTCCCGCTCAACCATGCCAAAGTTATACCCGTTGATAACTTTAACAAGGTGCCACAAAGAAAAATAAATGATGAAAAAGACAAAGGTACCACAGTCATGCAAGCTACGTTATGCAAGGTGGAAAAACTAAAAATGTAAAAATGCGAGAGATTTTCAAAGGAGTCTTGTTCAACTTATGCAAGGTCAATCACTTAGGGAACATTGTCCCTAATGTCTCCAAGAGAGGAAAAATCAAAGAATAGTATATTCACAACTTAGGGGATGTAGTGCGTCACATTAGGCCACCAAGAGGAATGTAATATTCTAAGGTAGATCACAATTATGAAGGAAATCACACACAATGTCATCCACAAAGTTACAAACGCATCACAAAAATGACAAGGCTACACTAGGAACCAAGAATGCAAATGAATTATGGTAATGTATGCCCCCCACTTTAAAGGAATTGCTACACATCGTTCTATGAGAAATTACTTGAAAGTAGAGAAGAAAGAAAAATCAAAAGGAAAACAAGACATGAGAGCCAACTAAGAAAGCCATATGCCAAGTCATATGTTTCGAAAGTTAGGTTGTGTCATGTCAAGGAAAAATGAAAAAAAAGAAAGGAAGTTGCCCCCTAGAAAAGAAAGCACACCAAACACATAAAGGATCTATGGATTTGGGGTCAGTATGTTCATTACTGCAATGTTTTTATGAAAGAGCTCGAAACTATCATCATTCCCTAAAGCACATAGAACTGGAAGAATGACACAAAGAAAGCGAAAACAAAGGAAAAAGAAAGTTTGTTTTGAGTCAACATGGAAGAGACATTGCGGTCTCAACACCTTGCATTGTCCCCAAGAGGAAAACACAAGAGAAAATGAAATGAAAGTGAAAAAGATTTTGGGTCAACATGAAGGAGACATTTTGGTCTCAATGCCTTGCGTCATCCCCAAAAGTAAAACGCAAAACAAAAAGACAAGGACCTTTTGGGTCAACATGGAAGAGACATAGGGCATCTCTATGCCTTGCATCATCCCCAAATGGAAAACACAAAACAAAAAGAGAAAAAGACAAGGACCTTTTGGGTCAACATGGAAGAGACATAGGGCGTCTCTACGCTTTGCGTCATCCCCAAACGGAAAACAAAAAACAAAAAAGAGAAAAAGACAAGGACCTTTTGGGTCAACATGGAAGAGACATAGGGCATCTCTATGCTTTACGTCATCCCCAAACACAAAACACAAAACAAAAAAGAGAAAAAGACAAAGACCTTTTGGGTCAACATGGAAGAGACATAGGGCATCTCTATGCTTTGTGTCATCCCCAAACAAAAAACACAAAACAAAATAGAAGAATAGATATACAAATTGAAGAAGTGTACAAAGAGAGAATATCAAACACACAATACGAGGGAACACGATACACACAAAAAAGAAAAAGAGAAAAGAGAAAAGAAAAAAGGATAGTTAGGCGAATGCAAGTCAACCATCTAACAAGTCATCTACCTCCCAATCATTTGCAGTGTAATGTGAGGATGGTTGATTTTCCAAAGGAATAACTGCAAGTGTTGAACTAGGATTCATACTAGGTTCTTCACTTGATGAAGAGGATTTATCTTTTAAGCTCATTGTGGAGGAAAATAAAGAGTTTAAATTATTATGTATTTCTTCATCTATTTTGGAAATCAAAACACATTGTCATTATCATCATAAATATTAATGACAATGGGGGGACGAAGGGTGATTTCTAAAGATGGATGTATCAAAATTTTTGGTTGTTGGATTGTTTCAAGTTGTTACAATTGTTGGATTGGACTATCTTGTGGCAAGTCAAGAGAGGGAGGGTGGTCATCTATCACTTATGTTAAAGGTAAAGATTGATTTTCTTTATCTTCTTCTATGTGAGATTGATGAGCAAGGAGATGATGACGACGCCTACGTTCCCTAGCACCATAGTTCCATTTAATTGTATTTTGGAGTTGCTGAGTTGTAAGAGCGGATTGAGTCATCATAGGTGTTTTTTCTTTCAGAGGAGGAAGAACAAAAGAAACCAAAGAGGATGGATAAACCACTTTCTCTTTGGATTTATACACTTGTTTAATTCAAGGTGGTTGATTAGGGTTTGATTCAATTTCTCTTGGTCATTTAAACAATAGCTAGGGAGTATCAAGAGGTGATTGTTAAGGAGGTTATATGGTTTGTTCAATGTCTAACTCAAGTTGAAGCATGGTTTTGTCTATGATAGGATGTGTCGAGGTGGACGGGGATGTGTTTCAGAGAGATAATTTAGCAATCTTTTTGGCTTTAAACTTTTGATAAGTTATTTAAAATAAGTTTCATGGGTTCAGGCAAAAATGGTTCTAATGAAAAGTTACCTTTGGAAGATAAAGGATTAAATCCACTATGATGTACGGTGAATACCTCATTGCCTTGTGGAAACTTTAAACACTTATGAACAACTGATGATACCACTTTCATTGAGCGAAGCCAAGGGAGGCCTATCCACAAATGAAATTGGTTAGATTGTGGAATAATTGAAAATGTTACCTCCAAAGTCTTAGGTCCTTGATAGGGACAGGGTTGGATTGAGACAATCACTGCCTCAATGCTCCGGATCTCACCTTTGTTAACCCCTTGGTGTCACTTCCTCCACCACTCAACCTGTAGGTCCTATGCTATTTAGGCACCCCTGGTTCCTTGCCAACCCTGCTATCAATTCTAGTTTGCTGCTACCAAGCCAAACTTGGTGTTCTTCCTCTCTCACTCTCCCTAGCCCTTAATCCTTTTAAAGACTAGATAACTCTAATGCCTCCTAACTTACTTGTAGGGGTGTGCATAGGCTTCTATGGCTTCAAAACTATCTAGGAAAGGTTCTTGTCCAAGCACAAATCCTCTTCTTTCCATCACTGCCACCAAACCTAGGTTAGGGTTTAGGAAGGGCTTGTAGCCCTTGAGCCCCTTTTAGGCCTCTTCACCTGAGGAAACTGATTGTTTCTCCTACCCTTCAGTAGATCATGCCAAACTCTCTTCTAATACCCTAGCTCATTTTCCAATCCCTTGAAGATTTTTAGGTTTTGGAACCCTCTCTGTCCGTACACAGGCAGAACTCAGGGTTCACCAAAAACTAGGGTTTTATTGGCCATTTTCTTGGTATGTCTGCTCTTTCCAACCTCCAAACAATCAGACAAGAACTCTACCTTCTTGATAACCTCTATGAAGGATCCTTCAACCACTACACACTTTGCAATATAGAAGATTCATCACCCTTGCCACGTTAGGACTGTGTGTTCACTGTCTTTCCCAAACTGGGTATTAAACAACTCGCCTAGGAAAAAAGTTTTATCATGATTCTAGAACTCGTACTAACTTCTACAACTAAGATATGTATAGGTAGGGATCTTGGCCACATTCCCATCAAGTCCATACTTCCTGGTACAGAGGGAATGCAGCCTAAAACCCCATATTTACATAGTTCCAGTCAAAACAGCAATAAGGAGAAAACAAAGAATTTATAAAAATGTAAAGCAATGATGAACTAGCTATCTAATGTGCCACAAGAATGATTCAAAATAATTCTCTACATGCTAAACAAACCAACCAATGCCTTTTCTCAATTCATTTTGCAGCTGTCACATGAGAAAGAACAGAAAAATAGAACTTTTACAACAAAAATCATTGTTTCTTCCTTATTCTCATGAAAACTACCAATGTTCAAATCTTCCAACCCTCTCCAAAGGTAGAAAGCTCTCTTTTACAATGCTTGGAAATAGTTAGGTTTCCTCTTTCGAGCCTAAGAATAGCCAAAAACTTGTTGTTTTCAAACACAATGTGTTTTGCAACTTTGGTCAATAGCTTAGGAAACCACCACAAAAAGGATTGCAAAACTTATTCAACTTCACCACTTCTAGCCTAATGAGAAAAGGTCCTCAACCATAAATAATATGGTCCACAAGACCTTACACAACAAAACTAAACCTTTAATCAAAAACTTCAAAAACAACTTAAACCTTGCCAGGTGCTCCAACTTTGCCAGGTGCTCCTACACCATTCTCCCCCTCTCAGCACAAACACTAAGAATTGGAAAGATGGATCATTTCTAGGTCAATTCCAAGTTTCTTAAATTGATCTTCTTGTACCCATGTAGCCTCTGAGTTAGGCTTTCTCTTCCACTTGATAAGGTGCTCCATGTATACCTTATTCCTTCTAAAATTTTGCACTCTGGACTCCAAGATCTGCTCTGCCTGAGGCTGCTCTTGATTAGGTAGGGGTACATTACTGATGTCCTTGAAGATTTCATGACTGTTCTGAACCTCATCACTGACCGTTCCCTTATACTTGATCAAATCAGCAACGTTGAACACTGGAGAGATGCCCAAATCTGATGGTAACTCCACCTTATATGCATTCTTGCCATATTTGGCCAACACCTTGCATGGACCCACTCTCTTCATCTGCAACTTGGTTTCCATTCCTTTTTGCAATCTGGATTTGTTGAGGTGGACCATAACATAATCCCCAACTGCAAATTGTACATCCTTCCTTGACAAATCCACTTTCTTCAACTTTTGGGTTGCTGCTATAACTATCCTCTTGACCTACTCCTAGATATCCTTCATGGTCTGACTAAAGTCTTCTACATGTCCACTCCTATTCTCCTGAG
This sequence comes from Sequoia sempervirens, assembly GCA_007258455.2. Taxonomy (NCBI): domain Eukaryota; kingdom Viridiplantae; phylum Streptophyta; class Pinopsida; order Cupressales; family Cupressaceae; genus Sequoia; species Sequoia sempervirens. The sequence continues at coordinate 108,647 of VDFB02056127.1, forward strand.
ATCCAAAGTCTCTAAGCTCACAAATTACTCTTGGGTACATCCCATACACAACCTCAAAAGGTCTTTTTCCTGTAGTTCTATTGACACTGTCATTATAGGCATACTCAACTTGGGAAATCACCATATCCCATGTTTGTCCATACTCCTTGGTTAAACACCTTAGAAGATTACCTAACACTCTGTTAACCACCTCTGTTTGACCATCAGTCTATGGATGGTATGCTGATCCAAATGACAGATTGGTACCCAATCTTCTCCATAAAGTCTTCCAAAAATGCCTCATGAATTTCACATCCCTGTCTGACACAATGCTCAATGGCAATCCATGGATTCTTACAACTTCCCTGAAGAAGAGATGGGCTATGTAACTTGCATCATGTGTAGTCTTGCAAGGGATAAAGTGACTTATCTTGTTAAATCTGTCCACAACTACATAAACACTATCAAAACCAGTTTTGGTCTTAGGAAGACCTACCACAAAATCCATGCTCACACACTCCCATCGTCTATTAGGAATGGGTAGGGGTTGATACAAACCAGCATTGCTAGCTTCCCCTTTTTCTTTCATGCAAACTACACACTGCTCCACATACCTTCTAACATCTCTTGCCAATTTAGGCCAATAATAGAACCTTTGCACTAGTTCTAAAGTCTTATTGATACCAAAATGACCACTAAGACTACCATTATGTTTCTCTTGAATCAGATTTTCCCTCATTGACCCTCTTGGAACACATAATAGATTACCCTTAAATAACAATCCATTTTTTAGTGTATACTCAGCATATTGACTATGAAAGTGATTTTCAAAATCAGAGCATACCTTGTACGCTTCTGAGAAATCTTCATCCTCACCATAGAGGTCTTTGAAACTCTCTAATCCAATGCTTTTCAGTTGTATCTCTTAGACTGTCAACAACCTTATGCTTAATGCATCTGCCACCTTGTTCATTTGCCCTTTCTTGTGCTTGATGGTAAAAGTGAAAGCTTGGATGTATTCCATCCATTTCAAATGTCTATTACTCAGCTTCTCTTGGGTGTTAATGTAACTGAGTGCCTGGTTATCAGTGAAGACCACAAACTCTTTGGGCAACAAATAATGCCTCCACTTCCTAAGGGACTGCACTAAAGCATATAACTCAAGATCATAGGTAGAGTACTTTTGCTTGGCTTCATTGAGTTTTTCACTAAAGAAGGCTATAGGCCTACCTTCTTGACTAAGCACCCCCCCTACTACTACTCCACTTGCATCACACTCCACTGTAAACAACTTATCAAAACTAGGAAATAACAGAATGGGTTGAGTTGCCACTTCTTGTTTCAGTTTTTCAAACCCTATATCAGCTTCTTGAGTCCACTTAAACTTTGTTTTTAGACCACCTTTAATAGTATCTAGGAATGTTGCACATATGCCACTAAAATTTCTTATGAATTTCCTATAAAACTAAGCTAAACCATGAAAACTCCTTACCTCTGTTGTTGTGGTTGGTGTGGGCCAGTTTAGGATGGCTTCCACCTTGCTTGGATCCATCTTCAACATTCCTTGGGATACTACAAACCCCAAATACACAAGCTCTTTCTTGAAGAACTCACACTTCTCAAGGTTAATTTCCAATTGCTCTTCTTGCAACCTTTTAAGAACCATCTCCACATGCTTCAAATGTTCTTCTACTGTCTTACTGAAAATCAATATGTCATCAAGATAGACTACCACAAAAATCCTTGTGAAATCCTTAAGCACTTCATTCATTAGTCTCATGAACATGCTAGGGGAATTTGAGAGGCCAAATGGCATCACTTTACACTCATATAACCCATCATTTTTCTTAAAATTTGTCTTCCACTCATCACCTTCCTTAATTCTGATTTGATGGTAGCCACTCTTGAGGTCCAACTTGGTGTAATACTGTGCTCCTCCAAGGCAATCCATTAAATCTTCAATTCTAGGTATTGGGAACCTATACCTAATGGTGATCCTATTAATTTCTCTAGAATCAGTACAAAGGCTCCACTTACCTCCTTTCTTAGTTGCCAAAACCACCGGGACTGCACATGGGCTGATGCTCTTTTGAATTAGACCTTGATTCAACAATTCTTCCACTAGCCTAGCCACCTCTTGGTTCTGATATAGTGTAAGCTTGTATGCTGCTTTGTTAGGTAATGAGGCTCTAGGTATGAAGTCAATTTGATGACTTATTGCTCTCTTTGGTGGTAAAGTTGCTGGTGTACCATCACTCACTATGCTCTTGTACTTATCAAGGAATTTTTGGACTGCTTCTGGTAAGACTATCCTTTCAACCTTTTCCTCCTCTTTGGGCTGCATCACGATCACATACCCTTCATTCCCTTGGTGTAGATCCTTAATGAACTCCTTTCCACTGCTCAACATGATGTTAGGTACCTTTGACTATCCCTCATCTTCCTCTAACAGTGACTGCAACTTGAAGGTTCTTCCATCCTTCTTGAATGAGATGGTGTTCTCTTTCCCATCATAAATGGCACTTTTGTCATATTTCCATGGTCTTCCCAGTAGAATATGACATGCATCCATGGGTAATACATCACAAACTAGCTTGTCCTTATATCCTCCAATTGAAAATTCCATTGTTACTTGCTCATTAACCAAAACACTCTGCCCTTTATTCAGCCATGTGACCTTGTAGGGGTTAGCATGAGGTACCTTCTACAATTTCAGCTTAGTTACTGCATCCTCTGAGATTATATTATCTGTAGAACTAGAATCTACAATGACCTTGCATACTTTACCAAGTATTTTGCACCTTACTCTAAAAAAAGCTCTTCTTTGCTTAGGTTCCTCCTTGACTGGTTGTTTGATCAACACTCTGTTAAACATCAGAATCTCTGCAATTTTAGATTCTATATGACTGATCTCAGTTTCCTTAGGACTCATGGTGTCCTTTTGTGCATAGGCCACTCTCTTTTCATTGCTTGAAGAAGAAGCTTTCTCCGGGCATCTATAAGCAGGGTGACCTAGTTGGTTGCAATGGTAACACTTCATGGTGGCAAAGTAAGAGTTACTTCTGCCTGCTCCTCTTCCTCTATTTGAACCTCCTTGAGGTCCTCTTCCTCTATTAAATCCTCCTCTTGAAGTTGTTTCACCTCCATGCTTAGTGAGTTTTTCTTCTCCTTGGTTTCTTTGGTCACTACCTCTTCCTTGGTAACCACCACGTTGTCCTCTTTGATCTCTTTGATCTATGCCTTTGCCTCTACCTCTAGAAAATTGATCTAGCCTCCTCTTGTTCCTTTCCTCAATCTTGATAGCCAACTGATAACATTGGTGTACTGTCTTGGGGCTTAGTAAGGCCATTTCCTCTTGGATATTCCACTTCAAACCATTGAGATACCTAGCCACTTTGAGGCTCTCATCCTTTGTCACATTAGACCTCATACAAAGCTTTTGAAACTCCTCAGTGTAAGTGCTAACATCTTGGTCTTTCTGCCTTAGGCTTTGCCTCTTCTTGTGCAATTGGATCTCATAATCATCTGGCATGTAGGCTTCTTTCACTTTAGCAACCATTCCTTTCCAAGTTGCTATGGGTTGTTTGCCTTCTTTCTCCCTTTCAGTCTCAATGAACTTCCACCATGTCAAGGCTGATCCTCTCAACCTTGATTTAGCTACCTTCACCTTCTGAGCTTCAGTGACTCCATCACACTCAAAATGATTCTCCATGCCTTCTATCCAATCCATGACTAGATCAGGTTCCATCTTTCCACTGAACAACGGTATGCCTTCAAGTGCTTTCCCACTCAAGGCTTTCAATTCCTTCAAGAAAGGCTCCTCCTTCAAAACAAGATCAGGTACAGGGGTCTTATCCTCCTCTGTTCTCTTCTTCTTTTGGAATTCTTCCCTCAAACTGTGCACTCCTCACTGTTGTCTCAAGTTGAGCTATTCTTTCCCTCAACTGCTTATTGTCTTCCCCTTGCTCTTCAACCATCTTTGCCAGTTCTGCATTTGTCACCATGGTGGAAGAATCACTTGACTCAATGTCTGACATGCAAGATTTCTTTCCCAAATCTTCCACTTGCGCTGATACTAATATGATAGGGACAGGGTTGGATTGAGACAATCACTGCCTCAATGCTCTGGGTCTCACCTTTGTTAACCCCTTGGTGTCACTTCCTTCACCACTCAACCTGTAGGTCCTATGCTATTTAGGCACCCCTGGTTCCTTGCCAACCCTGCTATCAATTCTAGTTTGCTGCTACCAAGCCAAACTTGGTGTTCTTCCTCTCTCACTCTCCCTAGACCTTAATCCTTTTAAAGACTAGATAACTCTAATGCCTCCTAACTTGCTTGCAGGGGTGTGCATATGCTTCTATGGCTTAAAAACTATCTAGGAAAGGTTCTTGTCCAAGCACAAATCCTCTTATTTCCATCGCTGCCACCAAACCTAGGTTAGGGTTTAGGAAGGGCTTGTAGCCCTTGAGCCCCTTTTAGGCCTCTTCACCTGAGGAAATTGATTGTTTCTCTTACCCTTCAGTAGCTCATGCCAAACTCTCTTCTAATACCCTGGCTCATTTTCCAAGCCCTTGAATATTTTTAGGTTTTGGAACCCTCTCTGTCTGTACACAGGCAGAACTCAGGGTTCACCAAAAACTAGGGTTTTATTGGCCATTTTCTTGGTCTGTCTGCTCTTTCCAACCTCCAAACAATCAAACAAGAACTCTGCCTTCTTGATAACCTCTATGAAGGCTCCTGCAACCATTGCACACTTTGCAATATAGAAGATTCATCACCCCTGCCACGTTAGGATTGTGTGTTCACTGTCTTTCCCAAACCGGGTATTAAACAACTCACCTAGGGAAAGATTTTTATCATGATTCCATAACTCCTACTGACTTCTACAACTAATATATGTATAGGTAGGGATCTTGGCCACATTCCCATCAAGTCCACACTTCTTGGTACGGAGGGAATGCAACCTAAAACCCCATATTTACACAGTTCCAGTCAAAACAGCAATAAAGAGAAAACAGAGAATTTACAAAAATGTAAAGAAATGATGAACTAGCTATCTAATGTGCCAGAAGAATGATTCAAAAGACTTCTGTGCATGCTAAACAAACCAACCAATGCCTTTTCTCAATTCATTTTGCAGCTGTCACACGAGTAAGAACAGAAAAATAGAACTTTTACAACAAAAATCATTGTTTTTTCCTTATTCTCATGAAAACTGCCAATGTTCAAATCTTCCAACCCTCTCCAAAGGTTGAAATATCTCTTTTACAATGCTTTTAAATAGTTAGGTTTCCTCTTTTGAGCCTAAGAACGGCCAAAAACTTGTTGTTGTCAAACACAATGTGTTTTGCAACTTTGGTCAATAGCTGAGGAAACCACCACAAAAAGGATTGCAAAACTTATTCAACTTCACCACTTCTAGCCTAATGAGCAAAGGTCCTTAACCATAAATAAGATGGTCCACAAGACCTTACAAAACAAAACTAAACCTTTAATCAAAAACTTCAAAAACAACTTAAACCTTGCTAGGTGCTCCTGCACCAGTCCTATTTGTAAAGATATCATGATCAATCTAATTGTAGGGAATGCGAAACTAGTATGCGTCTTGATCCATTCATTTGGTTTATTATAATCATCTTGATATAGCTCATGTAATATAAGAAACTCTTTTGTGATCACGTTCTTGCCACAAGTGGGATCTATTAATATCCCATTAGTGGGCTTATCATAGATTCTGCCAGCTATGTAGAGAGGACCATCAGGAAGTTTTTGTAATATGTCTTTAGTAGAAAAAGTGATATCAAGAGATTCAGTGGTTTGGCCCTTATGAGGGATAACATCTATCGTAGCCACAAGGTTATCCATAGGACTAACTTGGGTAACTGTAGGAGTTGTATCATGTTGTTCATGATTTGTATCAACAATCACTACATCATGTTTGGAAGGTTCAATAGCCTTGAAAAATGAAGTAGTGTGTTTAGGCATAGGATTGGTGAAAAATTGTAAATTTTGGTTGGGGGTGCAACAAACTTACTGCCTTGATCATTAACACCCTTAATGGACAAATGGCCTAACTCATTGAGGTCTTGAACTAAATGTTTTAGATGCTTGCAATGTTCAATGTCATGTCCATTTTGGCAATGAAAATGACAATAAGCATTAGGTTTGAATGTGGGTGGTAATGGTTGGTTTGGATCAAGTGGTCTAATAGGTGGCAAAGTGATCATGTGTTTTTGAAGTAATTGGTTCATTGTATTATGGAGGGTGTCGGGAAGGGGAGTAAATTTTTTGTTGGGGTCCCCATAATGATAAGGCACCACTGCCTTCACAGCTGCCACTTGATTTTGATTTTGTTGGGTTGGTTGTGGTTGTTGTTGAGGAGGTAGATTAAATTGTAAAAATCCTCTATTTGGTCTGTGAAAGGTTTGATTGTTATTGTTGTTATTGTTGTGTTTAGGCTTGTTAGCTCAGTGAGAAGTAGATTTTGAATCATGAATTGAAACCGAGTTATGATATTCAAACAAGGTTGTGCATAAATGCATAAACGAAGGGAATTTCATCATTGTTAGCTTGTTCTAAAGATTTTTGTGCATGTTTTTGATAAACATCTTTTGCAAATGCGCATTAGGAATCTTGACATCTATTTGGGCATACAAGCATTGGAATCGTGAGATAAAATCCATGACTTTTTCATCTGTATTTTGTCTACATCACATGAGGTCATCCATTGTTTTCTTAGGGGTCATATGAGCTTGGAAGTTACTTATGAAAGCATCCATATGTTCATTGAAGGAGCAGATGGAATGATTAAGCAAGTTGGAAAACCACTCTAATGCAGTATCTTTCAAGGTTCACAGAAAAAGCTTGGCTAAAAGTCTCTCATCAAGGAAATAATCACTACATAAAGTTGTGTAAGCATTAACATGGTTGATAGGGTCTCCTTTCCTTTGTATTTCTCAAACTGAGGCATTTCTATCCCTTGTGGCATCGGGTTACGTAAGATTGTTAATGATAAAGGACTACTATAGAAATGATATGTGGGTGAAGTGGATTGACCTTGACTAATGTTGGATAATTGATGTTGCATGGAAGAAATGGTAGTAAGGAGTTGTGTAAGAATGGGATCGAGGTATGTAGGTTGAGATGGAAGAGAAAATGGTGATGGAGTGTAAGGGATGTTAGGTGAAGTGAAAGGAATACTAAGGGGTGTGAAGGTGGTGGAAGGGACGTGTGATGCCACAAGAGAGGTAGGAATGTTGGGTGGAATTGCAAAGGAAGGAGCTATATAACTAACCTGTTGCATAGTTGTAGTGACTTGTGGATTGGTATAAGTTGGTATAGAAGCTATGGTTGAAGGGGGAGGAATTGAAGGTCTTCCTTGGCTTACAAGAATTTTTTTGGATTGGTTATTGGAAGAGGCATGTTTATTGTAAATCTCAGCAATTTTCTTCATCACTTTCAAATAAATGATGAAGATTATCAATGGTAGGTATGGCAGTTTGGGAAATGTTTTCAAGTGTCAAGTCTTGTTGTAAATGTGCAAATTATTCATGAAGACTAATGACCTTTTCTTGTGAAAGAGAATTTTTTTGGTTTTCAAGATTCATTTGATGGAAAGGTGAAGGCATGGAAGTGGTATTATCAGGGCCTAATGAACCATTGTCCATACTAGGAGTAGGAGCTCGTGAGATCCCAAGGTCCACAACGAAAGTGCTATCGTGGGAGGCCATGAATCTAGAACTTCTTCTCACTGAAGTATTATCAACGGGACACCAAACACTCATACAAGTACCACAAAGGATGGGTGAATGAAAATGCAAGCTAATCTAAGAGCTCTAAAATACAAATAACAGAGATTCTACTAACTGTAATAGAGCAAAAACTACAAAAAATAGAAATGTAGGAAAATGCCAGAAAAATGCTAGAAATGTTGATAAAAAAGTGCAGAGGGACTGATTCACCCTGTGTGGCAAATGAGTCCCAGGATGAATTTTTTTTTGTGTTTTTCAGAATTTTTAAGATGATTTAAATGCTCTACGCAATGCAAATACAGATGCAGAATGCAGATTTTTACTTTTTTCAATGAGATGTTTAATGCAAAAATGAAATCTATATGAAGTTTTCACTAATGCAAAATAAGAATTCCTAGAATGCAAAAGCAAATCAATGTCCGAATTGAATGCTAACGCAAAATGGAAACTAAGATGCAAGATGTGAATGCAATTAGGAATGCAAAGTGTTCAAAAGTTGGGTTCACCAAAATGAAACATAGATTTTTGGGACCCTAATGCTACTCTTACACTTCTAGGGTTTTTAACCTAAAAGGAGAGAGATAGGGCCAAAAATGCTAATGATTCACTCAAATCAGGATGTATTCAATGTTGTTTAATGTAAATGATCTTAACTAAATGCAACTGACTGATCTAGATGAATGAAAATGAATGTAGAAGTGCAATTACAACTATGTTTAAAAACACATGATATGCAAACAATGAAGAAAATGGAAGAAATATGCATAACAAAACAAGAAGGGATGAATCTGAGTGCACCTAGGCAAAGTAGGCTGATTTTGGAATGTTTTGAGTGTCGATGAAAATTATTGATTTTTCATAGTGGGACTCATTCGCCCAGGGTAGCAAATTAGTCTTCTTGTTGGTGAAAAACTTTTGAAAGTTGATTTCTATCTGTCGGGATCTGGAATTTGACAAAATTCATATTTTTAGTCCTAAGGTGGGACTCATTCACCACTAATGGCGAATCAGTCCTCTCCTAAAATTTTGGAAAATCAAAAGATAACTCTGCAACACCAGATTTGGAAATGTCTGCTTGTCGGGTTGCCAAAGTCAGTTCTCTAGAAAATAGACAAATAACCTTCTCCAAGCTTGAAGTTGACTTAAGTTGACTTGAAGCACCTAGTTGACTTGGAAATCAATCTTCAACACCTAATAACCTATCAAATATGCATACAAAGAGCTACAAACAAACATGCAATAGGGGAAAAATAATTAGGGTTAGTGAATAGGGGTTTTCCTTGGTCAAACCCCACTTTTGGTAATTAAACCCTTGAAAAGATAATGAAATGAAAGAGAATGATGAATACACAACATGCAAATGTAAATACTCACCAAACCCTTGATAATGAAAGTCTGAAGTAATGTCAATGGTTGCTTCAAAGTGCTTGAATAGTGCTTGAAAAGATGATGTAAAATGGTTGGAATACTTGAGTGAATAGGTGGATAAGTGAACTTGATGAATGGGGGTTAGAATGAGATGAAAAATGCTTATTTATACTATTCTTGTGCCTTAGTATCCATTCATACCTCGTCACAGGATGACATCAAGTGTCTTTGAATAAAATCCTGAAAGAAATTTAAAATATTTTGAATTTGGGGCCAAGGGGGACTCATTCACCACCCATGGCGAATGGGTCCCACCTAGGACCTAAAAACAAGTGTCAGGAAATATGTGGTATTTAATGTTGTTTATCATGATAATATGCAAAATACACTTAATTAAGCATATGAAGGCATAAAGAGACAAAATAAAGCATGAGAAAGGTGCAAATAGAGAAAATATGCCTAGAAAAGTGTGAAAGTTTGTTACAAGACTTTACAACACTTCAAAATAGGACTTGTTTAGTGATGAAAATGTGATTTTTTGGTGAAATGTATTAAATGGAGTCTAGAAGAATGTAGAAGTGTCTTACAACACTTCACAACACCTTCACAAGATGTTGTTCTTTGAATTTTAATACCTAAATAAGCATGTTCAAGCCATGTTATAACATAAAATCAAATCAACATAGTTCCAACAGCATGAAACAAGACCTAAAAGGCCATGAAAATGACAAGGACCATTTTTCTATGACACAAGTCATTATACATATACATATCTACATGTATACTTTTAATGTTCATATGAATCAACATAAAGACAACTTATTTCACAAAGCCCAAGACTCAAAGATTCAATCACGACAACTTGATCAAACAATCAAAGTATAAAAGACATTGCTTAGGAATTTATCACAAACCATGAATACTCCTAATAGAAATAATGATCCTGTCTAATGCAAACACATGTCTAAAGGATCACTTACCAATTCCCAACACTATGACTAGACTCAACCATTCTACTGTGAGTGTGTGTGTAAGCTTAGTTAGGTTTCATTTAGGGTTACCCGACCAATCACTTCTCTTGAGTGATACTTCCCCTCCCTTTTGGAGGATTGAACCTCTCCCTGCAACCAGCTTAGCACATTTGCAATGGTAGTTAGACGTTCATAATAAATCCACATGCATCTTTAAAAAATAGCATATTCATATAGCAATACATATTCTTCATCAAAGTAAACATAATTACTCTTCCAAAGCAATAATATCTTAATACCTATTTTAGTATTTCATTGCTTTACCAAACATATCAAAATCATGATTGCATTTATCCTCGTATAATTTTACCTATGAAGGTAAAAGTAACTCAATAACAACAAGATGGGGTGTGATAGGGGAGAAAGATTAAAAATAGCAAACTAGCTCCAAAATGCAATCTACAAATTGCATCTAATAGATTAAGCTCAATTATGATGGAACCAAAAATTAAAATGCA